>OMLF01047559.1:2121-32427 GCA_900302615.1 Holocentrus rufus | reverse complement strand
AAAAAAAAAAAAAAAAAAAAAAACAGTGCTGGAAAACAGGCGCTCTGTGCCTCAGAAATCTGCTGCTTGCTGATGTTTGTCATTTGCCTGTACAGATGAAGCTATCTGCAGCTTCACATGTTTGAACAAAACTATAAGACAAATCAGGTATTTTTCTGTTGTTTTGGTGCTGCCAACACCTCTCAGGGTTCTGGTTTGAAAACTGGAAAGACCTAACTGTGCAAAACAATCATCAACAATAACAGCAGCTCTCGCTCTCTTTTTATCACGTTGAACTGGTCATAAAAAGAGAAGGAAATTGTTTTAGCAGCTTCTACAGCAGCTAAAAAAACATTTTGAAATGGTTCAAACCAGATATTAGTCTATTGGTTGTTGTTTTTTGTTTGTTTGTTTTATTTTAACAAAGTTTGGATGTCTTCTTCATTTTGTGATATTCTACTGCAGTAAAAGAATCTGCTGCAAAGGTGAATGAAACGAACTTTCTGCTCGGTCTGTTTCTTATCAGTGTTGTTCTGTTGAATCAGACACTTTAGACACACCCATTCCAGACTGTGTGTTTATCTGTTTGTTTTTGTTATTGTTATTACTGGTACTAATCTAACCCAGGTGGAGACTGACCACACTGCCAGATGGACACAGAAACAAGGACGTACTGAAATCTGATTGGCTGTTGCCTGCTGATGAGCAGCAAACACATCAGCTGACTTTCCCTCATTAAGTTCTGCTGATCGTGGTGTTTTTTTGTAGTTAGTTACTCTAACTGTTTCAGTTACTCTCTCTGTGTTCGTTTCCCACGCTGGTTTGTCCTCTGGGACTCTCACTCTGTTGACGTTACTCATTCTCTTCTTTTGTTTTCTTACATGCAAACTGCCCCTCTCAATCAGTTCTTCTCAGCAGGCCAGTCAACAGATGTGTGTGTGGTGAGATGTTCTGTGGTGCAGCTATTTGGAGGAGCCTCCTGGCTGGGCGGAGCCTCTGGAGTGCCCACTCTCTTTAACCAATTCCTCGAACTCACAGAAGGTTTTGATAGCTGAAGCTACGCAGAGCGACTGGGAGAAGTGGATGTTTTGTTTTGTTCATTAGTTCTTATTAAACATGGAGAGAAGGAGCATACTTGGACTTCTCCTTCACATCACAATCAGTGAGTTTCCATCTCAAAATGCAGATTTCAGTTTATTGACTGTGAGCAGGATTGTTTTCATTCTGCCACATTAACGATGTGTTTTCAGCCGGAGCTGCTGTTCGGACCGGACCTTCTGCATCAGGTCAGTCCAGCTTCTTCACTGTGCTGTGAAATTCACAAGAACTGCAGTGAAATCTGGAGTCATGTAGAAGTGAGAAGAGACAGTTCGAGTTACATTTGTGTTTTAATATGAGCTGTCGGGTTATTTAATTCTTTAACTCTGGGCATGGTGGGATTATTTTTATTAGAGTGTGCTCTGAGGGCACCACTGCATCTAATCCTTACCTTAACCTTAACCCTGACCCTTACCTTAACCCTTACCTTAACCCTAAACTATGCAATGCTTCCTTCAGAAGACATTCCAATAAATATCATAACTCCTAACTCTCTCCTAACTTCTGTTTTTAATAACTGTAGTCTCCTTTTCTTTGTAAAGTAGAGTTTGGTGATCATCCCAAAAAGTTTAAAGGGGCTCTGAAAAATGAGGAGCAGCGTAACTTCACTAAGTCTTCCTCCTTTTCATCCCATATTAGTCCAGTCAAGCACAACACATGTTCTCTGCCCAAAAAGGGATTTCTGGATCCCATCAGCATCTGAAACTGTTGATGATTAAAAGTTTCCTCCAGTGTGGATTTTGCTTCACTGGGGGAAACTCTTGGCTGAATTGTTCATATGCCCATCTGCCTGTCTTGCCATAAATGACCAACATGACCTCGCTGTCCCCGTGCAGCGAGCGTCAGGCTGGTGAACGGGGACGGGTCTTGTTCCGGCAGAGTGGAGGTCTACCATCAGGGCCGGTGGGGAACGGTGTGCGATAACAACTGGGACATCTATGATGCGGCGGTCGTGTGCAGACAGCTGCTTTGTGGGAAAGCTGTGGATATCAAAGGCCGGGCGTACTTTGGTGCGGGCACAGGAGAGATCTGGATGTCTGCAGTGAAATGTTCTGGTTCAGAGGAAACTCTGGGCCAGTGTAAATACAGGAGAGCAGGAACCTTCAACTGTGGCCACGATGAAGACGCCGGAGTCGTCTGCTCAGGTAAAACTGCCCTGATTAACAAACAGAAGCATGTCATTACTGTGAGGACTAAACCTGACAGCTCAACACGCTCAGGTTTTGATGCAGATCCAAATTAAAGTAAATTGTGTGCACAGTTAAAGGAATACTCCAACGTTTTGAGCAAAATCCCCTTTTTCTGACTTACCAGACTGAAACAAGATGTTCGATACCATTTTCACCTCTGTAGGTCCACTGGTTCAGATCCTATGGGTAGCATTTCATGTTAGCTTAGCATAAAGACTTGAAGTCTACAAGAGTCATTAGCCTAGCTCTGTCAAAGTGAAAAAATAAATCTTACAGCAACTCTGAAGCTGTTTTATTTACACAGTGTATCATGTGGATTTGAAATACACGGCTTGGGATTAAAAAAAAAGTAATTTTAGAAGAAGTTAGAGGTATGACTGCTGAACACGTGTTCACAGGTCCTCGTCTTCCTGTTTGGTTTGTGGTTAACTTGTGGGCCTGTGAAGCCACAGAGACTGGAATCAGGGATTTGGGCCTCTAAATAAAGTTGAACTTGACAAGCTTGGTTCTATTTTTGTGAGTTTGGCAGATTACACAATCTGTTTACTGTGTCCCTGAGGAGTGAGAGGTCCTGTTTGACCAGCAGGACGTGGTACCAGGGTTTCCTCTGAGATTTAGCGTTGTTTGTGAATCAGCAGGAAAAATGGTGTCATCGTCCCGTCAGGCTACCTGGCAACATTACAAGTCAGAGCTATCAGGTGGACTGAGGGGTAATCTCATTATTCTCCCCTGAAAAAGCCCCAACTTGGACCGAAGTGCCCACATGGACCAAGTCAGAGAATGTGGATCTGGTCTGTACATTTGTTGTCTGTTTAATTTGTTCTCTATCTGACACGTGTCATCATGTGTCAGGCAGCGTTGATGTCAGGCTGGTCCATGGGAGCGGGCGATGCTCCGGCAGGGTGGAGGTGAAGCGTGACGGCGAGTGGGGAACGATCTGCACGAAAATCCAGTACAGGTGGGATCAGCAGGAGGCTGACGTGGCGTGTAAACAGCTCCTGTGTGGAAACAGTCTGAGTCACAGAATGGATGCCTACTTTGGCGAAGGAAGTGGAAAGATTGCGATGACCAATATCAACTGCTACTATGGTGAGACGGCCATCTCTGACTGTACGGAGAGCTGGCTGAAAACACACTGTGACCACGCCCACGACGTCGGCGTCGTCTGCTCAGGTGAGAGAGACTTTCACTTCCACGTGGCTTTGTTGAATTCTCTAATACTGGCCAATGAACACTTTTCTCAGCCAATCAATGAATTGATCAATTAGCAGTTTATTTTTGCAAATGATGCACCTTCTGGATATTAAAAACATAAACAATATCTAAGATAAGGGGTTACTAAAGTGGTAACCAGATTTTTTGAGCTTGGCTTTAGTACGCAATCAAATATGATTGTGTGAAGAATGTAATATAAGAATGAGCCATTAGGTGGCAGTCACACGTGTTTGTAGGCCGGCAGGAGTGTGTGAGCAGCATACAGTTGTGTCTTCTTCTGCAAAAAAGGAATTAAGAAAACGCAGCATATGTCCATATAAAAGCAGAACATACGCTGTTTATCAAAGTGTATCTTTAGCCCCGCCCTCCAACACCTGTCAGTTACCTTGATGATGTCACAGCTGAGGTGACATCATCTATAAAACTTTCACAGCGGCTGGAGAAGCAGACGGAGAACACAGACGATCTGTAACATTTATATATTTATTTTCATTTTATGTCATCAAATCACACCCAGAAGAAATAAAAAATCCTTTATATATATATATATATATATATATATATATATATATATATATATATACACACACACACACACACACACACACATATATATATATACATTTCTGAATTTTGCCTGTCCCTTACTCAAAACATAAACACACAACAGAAATAGATGGTCTGTCAATTACAGTTACTTAACGTCCGATACTTAGAGTAACATAAGAAAAAAAAAGAATCAAAAGACACACAATAATTAACCATCAGCAAGGTAACCCATTACCTTACTAACTTCATATAGTCTAAATATTCTTTCTTTATACATTTTCTTGAAAGATCAGCATCATGTTTATTTATTGATGTTTTAATGCTAGAAAAAAGATGCATATTGCAGCTTTAATTAACACTGCCGCCGTTCCATGCAGGCGCTGTCAGGTTGGTGAACGGGACAGACCGCTGCTCTGGTAGAGTCGAGGTCCGCTACGGCGGCCAGTGGGGGACGGTGTGTGATGAGGACTGGGACCTGGACGACGCTGAGGTGGTGTGCAGGGAGCTGGGCTGTGGAAGGCCTCTGGGTGTCCAGCACAGGGCTCAGTATGGAGAGGGCAGCGGGGACATCTGGATGTCTGATGTGAAGTGTTCTGGTGCAGAGGAGTTGTTCAGCCTCTGCCTGCACAGTGACTCTGCAACACACAGCTGTGTGCACGCTCAGGACGCCGGAGTCTTCTGCTCAGGTAAGACAACTCTTCTGTGGCACAGAGAAGGCGGTCCTGAGAGGATTTTCCTGAAATTTTGGAGAGTCTTGGGTGGGAATGTTGCCATGTCTTACTGGAACGAGAATATTCTGCTTTTTATCTGTCCGCCGAGAATTCTTTCTACAGAGGCTGGATTGGTCTGTAATGAAACAAGACTAGGCAGCCTCACTGAAGCAGGACAACGCTGCAGCTTGAATCACTGAAACTGAACATTTTCTAGCACATGTTGGTCCTGTGTTTGTGCACCAGCAGGAAATTCCACCCGATGGAGCACAAGGCCGAGGTCGCACTGCCTTCACTCTGATCGCTTTAGCCAGTAAACAGCCTTTCTGCTGCAGACATCAGCGGCTGCATGAGGTCTCGTCCTGCTACCATTCCCTCTTCTGCCGGCTCCTGGAGCCAGAGTTTGATAGAAGCATTTCAGTTTGGACTGTTTGAACCACTGTTTTTAGTCTGGCTTGGCTCGGCCCACGGTGCCCTCCAATTAGCAGCCAGCTAGTTTAAGTACAAATAAACAACAATCGCTATCAGCCATGGCAACACTTCAAATTTTCCTTAGATTACGAAGTCTACCTAAAATAAAAAGTGCAGTCAAAGCCTGTTTCATCCCTCTTTGGTATATCATTGATGTGCATTTCACAACAATGTTCCCCTCTCTTTTTTCCTTGGTAGACAGTGTTGAAGTCAGGCTGGTGAACGGGACCAGCCGATGCTCTGGCAGAGTTGAGGTCTCCTATAACGGCCAGTGGGGAACCGTGTGTGGTCAGGACTGGGACATCAGTGACGCTGAGGTTGTGTGCAGGCAGCTGCGCTGTGGAAAGGCTCTGGGTTTCAAAAGTGACGCCTTCTTTGGAGAGGGCAGCGGACAGATCTGGATGTCCGGGGTCAACTGCTCCGGTGACGAGGACTCAGTCGCTTCCTGTCGTCACGTCCGGGCGGGATCACACAGCTGCAGCCATGACGCCGACGCTGGGGTCGTCTGTTCAGGTAACACTGCGTTCTCAACACTAAAATTAACCAGAGAATCTGTGGCTCCATCACACCGCCCACTGAGTTTTAACTCCACCAATAAGATGATATCTGCCTCCAGAGCCGCCACGTCAGAGGAACGTACATACAGTTCAAAGACACTGTAACATGTAGTCCATCTGACTTGACCCCTGGAGGTTTATCCCCTTTGTACGGTTCATTTGGACAGATGTGAACCAAAACAACTGGTCTGAGGCTGCAGGTGAGCGCAGGTCTCGGGTCGCTTTCAAGTGAACCTCAGTGTGGTTTGATTGTGGTGAGAACACAATAAGTGAGAAAGTGCCCTAAAACTCCGATCTTGTGTTTCGGCACAGCTGGCAAAATCAAAAGACGGACCATAGGTAGTCCATCTGCATTCAGGCTTTATATGTTCTGCATTTTACAATTCACCTTTGTTCTTTTCCCGCCTGACAGACGATGTTCAAGTCAGGCTGGTCGGTGGGTATCATCCATGCTCTGGCAGAGTGGAGGTCAGCTACGACGGCCGCTGGGGAAGAGTGTGTGACGACGACTGGGACCTGAAGGATGCTGCAGTGGTGTGCAGGCAGGTGGGTTGTGGACCAGCTCTCAAAGCCCTTGGTGCCTACTTTGGCGTCGGTGCAGAAGCAGCCTTCCTGGACAACGTGACCTGCTCCGGCCATGAGACTTCCCTCGCTCAGTGCGTCCGCAGCGGCTTCAGGAGAACTGACTGTGGCCAACATGCTGCCAGTGGAGTCATCTGTTCAGGTGAGCGGCACAAAGCACATTTTTGATGATAAATTATGAAAACATTATGAAAATGGTGGTCACATGTCACCAATTAAATCTTTTGGAAATGACTCCACTGGTTATTTAGTGAGCCAATAACCTGTTTGTCTTGCTGGTTTCATCCTTTGAACTGGTCTCCAGGTCCCGTGAGGCTGGTTAATGGGACCAACCACTGCTCTGGCAGAGTGGAGGTTTATTATAAGGACCAGTGGGGGACAGTGTGCGGTGATGACTGGGGCATGGAGGATGCTGAAGTGGTGTGTCGGCAGCTGTCCTGTGGACGGGCTAAAGGCCTCTCTTACTTTGGCGAGGGCTCTGGGCAGATCTGGATGTCCGGGGTCAAATGTTCCGGTGCGGAGGAATCTCTCAGTCGGTGCCGTCATGACCGGCCCGGCTCACACAGCTGCAGCCACAACGAAGACGCCGGAGTCATCTGTTCAGGTGAGGTGGATGCATTACCTCCTGAGAGAACTTTTATTATCAATATTTTTGACAGGAGGTGCTGACTGCTGATTTTTGTACCAATGAATAATGTCACCATCTTCATAACGCCACAAAAACCTCAGAATAAACTTGATTTGAGTTTATACAACCACTAAAACTCAAATACAACTCAACATGTGCTTGGCGGTCATAAACTTCAACAGAGTTTTGACTTGACAAAATAATGATACAGTTTCCTTGAACTGTTCCTTTAAGGCAGGATGTGGCGATTCAAGACGGGTTTCATTTCTGGTTTAAAAATCATTTTAATACAACCACACGACCTGATCTCGGTTTTTGTTCTCCTGCTCCCCTGTCAGACAGCGCTGATGTCAGGCTGTTCGGCGGACCTGACCCGTGCTCCGGCAGGGTGGAGCTCCTGTACAGCGGAGGGATGGTGGTGTGTGAGGACGGCTGGGACCTGAGCGATGCCGAGGTGGTGTGTCGACAGCTGGGCTGCGGCAGCGCCCTGAACGTCTCGCATCTCAGCAGCAAATTTGCGCTCAGGTCCGATGCCAGGTTCAGTTTGTACGGAGTCGGCTGCTCCGGTCAGGAGAGCTCCATCAGTCAGTGTCCACACGGCAGGTGGGACATCGGACAATGTCCGCGCGGCTCCACCGCCACTGTTACCTGCTCAGGTGAGGAAGGTTGATTTAAGGGATGTGGAGCGACTCATGACACAAGTCTGACTTCTTCTGTCCAAAGGAAGACTCCAATGATTAGGGCGAAATCCCCTTTTTACCCAGACTGAGACTTATTTAAAAAATATGTAAGAAAATAAAATAAACAAAAGAAATGAAAATAACCACATGGACTAAAGTCATTAAATTATATTTTTATTTAAAGGGATAGTTTAACCATTTTGAAAAACTTGATATTATTTCACTTACCCTCTAGCTGTTATGTAGGACAGTGGAGGTGCCGTCATCCTCTCATCACCAGAAACTAGCTGGATGCTAGATGCTAACCGTTAGCCACCTGCCATTAAGGCCTACTTCCCCCGGCTAACATTCTGAAAAATAACTGCTTTAATCCACTCCAGCTGATAAAAAAACAAAGTTTGAGTTTGATGATGTGTGTCAGAATTTTTGTAATCTGAAAAAAAGTTGACAGTTAAAAAAAATCAACAGTAGAACTATTTTCTTGTGTGTTAGCTCTCTGTGCTGGACACGCTAGCTAACATGCTGCTCTTTTTTTAATAACAGTCAACTTTTTGGTCCTACTGTCCTACATAACAGCTGGGGGGTAACTGAAATAATATTGAGTTTTTCAAAATGGGTGAACTATCTCTTTAAGTGTTCATTTAATTTGCTTAGAATAGAATCACATGTATGTTATGAACCAAGTTTGAATTACTTTGAACTTCCTCTTTTCTTCCAGCGTGTGGTAATGAAGAGGACACAGTTTGTTCAGGTCAGTCTGTCGGTTTAGATTTCAGTGTTTTTCAGCTGCATGTGTCTGCTCAAATGATTTTCTTCTCCTCCTCCTCCTCCTTCTTCTTCTTCTTCTTCTTCTTCTTCTTCTTCTTCGTTTGTTTGTTTTCAATGTTAATCATCTTGCTTCCAGAATTTTCTTGATCCTCGTGACCTGGTCTGCCTTATTCTGCCTTGTTTTAATATTTTCAACCAAGAGATATATTTTTCACTCAAAAAACAAACAAACAAACTAAAAACAAACAACAGTAAGACAGAGCAGCTTGGCCCAGATGAGGACTGCATGTTTTGTTCTTACAGAGGACATTAAGGTGAAGCTGACCAGCGGAGCCGGCCGCTGCTCCGGTGTGGTGGAGGTTTACTACCGAGGCCAGAGAGGAAGAGTCTGCTACGGCCAGCAGGAGTATATGGGCTCCACCAGCGGCTGGCGTGTCTACAATGGACCGCAGGTGGTCTGCAGGCAGCTGGGATGCGGCCCCGCCATCGATGTGTACTACAGCGACCTGTCTGCTCTGGACGGCGGCAGCCTGAGGGCTCTGGAGATTTTCTGCTCCGGTGAAGAGAAAAACCTGATGCGGTGCTCGCTGCTGGGCTTCGACTGCTCTGCGTATAAATACACAGTTGGTGTGATGTGTACAAGTAAGAATTATTCCTTTGTCTTTTGCTTTAGCATTTTTATATCTGACACTAGAACTGGGAAATCAGTTCAGAGGATCGCTACAGATGTTATGCTGCTTTAATGGTGCTGGAGAAAATAAACCTGCAGCTTCTCCATTCACAGCAAATGGAAAACCACAGTGTTGTGCTGCCCTATGAAGGCCAACAGCAGAAGGATAAATCATCAGTTCATCTTCACACTGAGTCCAGCTCACAAAGTTCAGGTCAGGTTTAGTGAAGCACGACGCTTCTCAGACCCCCTAGCAGCTTCAGGTCTGCTCACACTGACACTGCAGGTTACAGCTTTGGTCTTCTGGTTTCAGCCTTTAGGTTTTTGATTTCCTGTTCACAGATACGATTAAACTGTTGGTTATGACAGGATTAACATGTTCGTTCTGTCCTTGTGCACTTTGAAGCCAGAGTGGCAAACAACTCAGTTTGCTTGATGGTTTGAAGCAACAGTTTTGAGGTTCTGATCCACAAACTACAAAAATATATGAGAAACAAAACCTCAGAACTTTGATTTTGTTCTCAAAGTCAACTGAGAAACAGACCAGAGTGATGCATGGACCAACTAATTCTGATATGCATATGATTGGCCATAATTCATGACCGAGATCTGGTTTATTGGGCTGGTTGCATCTGTTTGTTCTGTATGTGACTCTGTGTATTAAAGTTTGGTTTTGCGCTGCGTGACACAGAGCCACGGAGAGCAGGAGAGTTTTCTTTTCCTAACAGCATATATTATATTCAACATATACATCCGATTTCACACATCAGATTTGGACATGTACTCATGAAGAAACGTTCTGTATTTTTGACCAGCCACACCATATGTGGTCAAACTCTCCTTCATGTTTTTGAACGGGTCACATTCAGACTCACGTAAAGGACTGATCTGGTCTTGAGTTCCTGCTCCTCTTCTCCCGCCGGTCTGCAGGCTCCATCCGGCTGATGGACGGGTCAGACCGCTGCTCTGGCAGGGTGGAGGTCAACCACGGCGGCCGGTGGGGAACCGTGTGTGACGACGGCTGGGACCTGCAGGACGCTGCGGTGGTGTGCAGAGAGCTGGAGTGCGGAACGGCTCTGAGCGCCAAACGCCGGGCCTACTTCGGTCCGGGCGTCGGGGAAATCTGGATGAACAAGCTGACGTGCTCCGGCACAGAGGGATTTCTTAAAGCCTGCCGCCACAGGGGATTCAGGAGACACGACTGTGGCCACCATCAGGATGCCGGGGTCATCTGCTCAGGTGCTGCTGTTATTCATTTTATATTATTTTAATATCTAAGGTTACCAGTATCATGACACACACAGTCACTGTCTTCTATGTGCAGGGCATCGGTGTGAAGAATTAGCCTCAGCTGGATCGCAGCAGTCTAGATCAAAGTAGTGCTCCGCTGATTTGGGCTTGTCAGCAGCCGCGGGCGATATAATGCCAATATGTTTTTTGTTTTGTTTTGTAATAAAATGCAATTTCTTAATAAATGAGACATAAAATGTATCTTCTTTTCTGTAGTAGATCTACACTCTTATTGTTTTAAATCAACACATGTATCAAAAATGTGATTGAAAATAAAAACAAAACATATTTCTTTTACATCAGTTGACACTTGGAGGATTGACACGAGGGAAAACGTTTTGTGGGCACGGTTATCGGCCCATGCTGATTATATCGGCCTGTCACTAGTTCAAGTGTCATTCCTGAGTTTTTTTTATCTAATCTAATCTAATCTAATCTGATGAACCAGGATGAAAGCTGAGTCTGGTGCTGTCACTGTGTCCAGGCGCTGTGAGGCTGGTTAACGGGACGGACCGCTGCTCCGGCAGGGTGGAGGTGTACCGTCACGGCCGCTGGGGGGCGCTGTGCAGCGAGCGCTGGGACATCAGCGAGGCTCAGGTGGTGTGCAGAGAGCTGGGCTGTGGAGCCGCTCTGCGCCACAGGACCGATCACTTCTTTGGAGAGGGAACCGGAGAGGTCTCGATGTCCGTGGAGAGCTGTGAGGGCTCTGAGGAGTCTCTGCTGCACTGCCACCAGGACCGGGCCGCAGCACGAAGCTGCGGGCGCCACCGGGACGTTGGCGTCATCTGTTCAGGTAACAACAAAACAAACGGACACTTTGGACTGACTTTGTCCAGGTGGACCGGGGTCTTAAAATATTTGAACTGTAGGCAAAATGATCAGAGGCAGAACTGAGACGCTGCTCTCTCAATACTTGAGTAAAGTAAAAACGTCACCCAGGTTGAGAATAAAAGTAACATCTCAATTTTGCATTGAGGATTTAGAATATAATCCTCAATTTTCCATTTTTTAAATTTCAGTTTTGAATCAGAAGATGAAGATAACAACACAGACCACAGCTGCATGCCTGCCAGACAGAAAAGACAAAGTTATAACTGCCTTTATTGTTTTAGTGCTTGTAGCTATGATGAGGGTGGAAAGAGTCTGCATGTCTGAATGGATAATATATTAATACTATAATAATATATGGATAATATATCGAATTTGTAGCATCAGACTGTCAGACTCCTGCGGTCTGAGTGTTGTAGTGTGAACAGACAGTGGAGGAGCAGTGGAGTATTTCATGGATCAGTCGCAGCAGAACGTACTTCACCTCCCCGTGTTCCTGCTGTATTTTATCTATTTATAAGCCACGTTTGTGTTTTCTCTCCACAGAGAGTGTGAAGGTGCGGCTGGCTGACGGGCCTGTGGTGTGCGCTGGCAGGGTGGAGGTGTTCAGTGAAGGCCGGTGGGGGACGGTGTGTGACGACGGCTGGGATCTGAACGAGGCCGACGTGGCGTGCAGGGAGCTGGGCTGCGGCCCGGCGGTGGAGGTGAAGCTCGGCGCCTTCTACGGCGCGGGCAGTGGAGACGTTCTGATGACGGACGTGAACTGCAGCGGCTCCGAAGCCTCGCTCACCGGCTGTCCTCACAGCCGCTCCGGCAAGTGTGGCCACCATCAGGACGCAGGCGTCGTGTGTGCAGGTAACGAGACACCCTGATGGTTCAGCCTCATCAGGACGTTTCCAGATCCAAACTGTCACTTTTATCCTTCTGTATTTTTTAACGAGCAGCACATCACATCAGCCTGTGAAGAAATAAAACTGCATTGGGACTTATCAAGAGTTTCCCAAACGAAAGATTTCATTAAGGTCTAATGTAGTGTTATTATGGATTTACAACGCCTCACGGTGTTATTTAACGTGTTCCTCTCCCCTGACAGAGTTTGTCCGAGCCCGGCTGGTGAACGGGCGTGCTGACGGATGCTCCGGCAGGGTGGAGCTCTTCAGTCTGGGACAGTGGGGCAGCGTGGCTACGTATGGCTGGGGCACAAAGGACTCGGAGGTGTTGTGTAGAGAAGTGGGCTGCGGTCAGCTTCAGGGTGTTGACTATCAGGGGACGTTTGGCCCCGGCAGCGAACAGTTTGGTATATATTCTGTGGCCTGTACAGGTGAAGAGCGCTCCGTCACTTCCTGCCCACATGAAACAGGCCGGTCCAGAGGCGATTGGGTCGGCGTCATCTGTGCAGGTGAGAGGGTGAGCGGCCGTAGAGCTGAGAAAAATATATTTTTTTCTAAATGAAAGAGATAACTCATGCAATAAAAAATATATTAAATCATAAATGTTAGCAAATAACAGCAGTACATATTACACACAAGCAATAAATACTATGAAAAATACCTTTTTTCTGGTTAAATATTACTGTCTGAATCATCACTATAAGAAAAGGCTAATTATGACAAAATTAGAGATGGGTGATGTAAACGAAGGCAGCTGTCATGGGTTAATTATTCTATTAAATAGCCCACTTATGCTAATTTCTAGTTAAGTCTACTCTACAACCTTTACACTCTATTTAATACCCAGAGTTTCAGTAATCTGATACTGATGATGAACTAAAGTTCCCTTTGTGAAACCACGTTCCTTTAATGAAATCTTAGCCCAGTTTCAGTTTAAGAGAAATGCTGGAGAGGAGGACCTCAGCATGCTCAGTGTGTTTTACTCAAAGTTTAAATCTCACCCAACGTCGTCTCCAGGTCCTGTCAGGCTGGTGGGCGGGACCGATGGGTGCTCCGGGCGGGTGGAGGTCTACAGGTACGGCGAGTGGGGGACGGTGTGTGACGACGGCTGGGACATGAAGGAGGCGGAGGTGGTGTGCAGGCAGCTGGACTGTGGAGGGGCGGTCTACGTGAAGAAGAGCGCTCACTTTGGGAGGGGCAGTGGACAGGTCTGGATGTCCGGGGTGGAGTGTACCGGTGAGGAGGGCTCGCTCACACACTGCCGCCACCAACACGCCGGGTCACACGGCTGCGGCCACGGCAGAGACGCCGGACTTGTCTGTTCAAGTAGGTCGGCTTTCTTCCCTTCACATTTGCTTTCTGTTAATTCTGTGTGTAAGCATCAAGATTATTGTTATTTTGTTAAGAGCGGGGAGTTCATCCATGTTCATGAGCTCGCGAGTTTTCCTCACTTTTCTGTCTCGACAGGAAGTGTTCAGGTCAGGCTGGTGAATGGGACGGACCGCTGCTCGGGCAGAGTGGAGGTCTACGTGGACGGCCGGTGGGAGAGAGTGGACGGTGACGGCTGGGACCTGGACGGAGCGAAGGTGGTGTGCAGAGAGCTGGGCTGCGGGAAGGCTCTGGAGGCCAAGAACGGCTCGTACTTCGGCGAGGGCGGCGGCGAGGTCGGGATGACTGGTGTGAAGTGCTCCGGTCTGGAGAGCTCTCTCACCGCGTGTTACCACCTCCGTCCTGAAACACAGAGCCGCAGGAAGGATGCAGGAGCTGTGTGTGCAGGTAAACCACCTCCAAACGTTTCCTGGAGCTGATTCCCACTTTCCCTCTAAATGTTGTCACCCTAAAACTTTCTGTATTTGAATACATTTGATCTGTCACTGATCTGTTGTGCTTCCTGTCCGACAGGAAGCCCTGAGGTCAGGCTGGTCAACGGGACGAGCCGGTGCTCCGGCAGGGTGGAGGTTTACCATGACAGCAGGTGGACTCCGGTCTGCGACGATAACTGGGATCTGAATGACGGCCGTGTTGTCTGCAGACAGCTGGACTGCGGGGAGGCGCTGACTGTCCAACACGAGGCGTACTTTGGCAGCGCTGGTGACGCGCTCAGACGGGCAGAGCCAGGCTGCTCTGGTAATGAGAGCTCCATAAGTCAGTGCCCAAACAAGGACAGACCTGCCTATGGCTGCACCTACCGTGAGGATGCTGGTCTCACCTGTTCAGGTAAAACAGGTTCCCACACCACAGTACAAAGGTTTAACACTACACCAGGGAAAGTCAACCTTTTCAGCAACCACAGTCTTTTTACTTTTGCCCACTGAACAGGGAGTTATGTGGCTCCCTCAAAGTCACTTTAAAGTTGGTTGTTAAGTGAAGGGTTAACTCAGTCAGTAACTGTACGAACGATGAAACTAAGAGAAAGAACCAACCTTCCATCCATATCTGGCCGCCTATCTGTAAACGGGCCGTGGTGGCAGCAGGCTGAGGAGGGCAGCCCAGATGTCCTGGTCCCTCAACACAACTGCCAAGTCCTCCTGAGGGACCCCAAGGTGTTACCAGACCAGCTGCGATATGTCTCCCACCTGCCTTCCCCTCCCAGTCAGACGATCACCTCCACAGGTCCCGGGAGGCTGTACGACCTCATCTGGCTCCTTTCAAAGTGGAGGAGCGGTGGCTCGACTCTGAGCTCCTCCTGGATGTCTGAGCTCGTCACCCTCTCCCTGACGGTTTGCCCAGCCGTCCTGCGAAAGCTCATTACAGACGCTTGTATCCTCAGTCTCATTCTATCAGTCACTGTTCCCAAAGATCATGACCACAGGTGAGGGATGGAACATCGATCGACCTTTAAATCAAGACCTTTGTCTTCAGCCTCAGCTCCCTCTTCACCACGATGACCTGGGTTGATGCAAAACCACGTCTGTTGAACCAATCCATCTCTTGATCTCCCGCTCCATTTTGCCGTCACTCGTGAACACGGCCATGATCTACTTGAACTCCTCCACTCGGGGCAGTAACTCCCAATCCAGAAGGGGCAAACTGTATTTTTCCCCGTGGAGCCTGACCACCTCACACTCAGCATGATGAAGCCAACAGCAGCGACCCTGGCAAATCTTAACCCCGCAGCCTCCCTTACAGGACACCTGGAGGAGGTTCGGCCCCTCGGGGACACGCTCGCGTCTTCTCTAAGACTTCAGATCAGATGGCTAAACTCTCCTCTGATATCCTCGCTATAGTGCAGGGCAGGGCACATTAGTGAGTGCTGCTGCCCATCTGTGCACAAATATGCACAAATAAAAATGTCTGACTTATCAATAAAGAGACAGGATGTTTGAGAAGCTGCTGAGGAAGAAGGGTCTGATTGCACCCGGGTTGTAAGATCCCCACACCCCCGTTCCTTTGGTTCATACATGATGCTGCTGCTCCTGAACACTTTCTCACTCTCATTATAGTACAGGGGACTTCTACAAATAAAAACAGAATTTTCACAGTCAGTAGGGTGGGAACAGAAAGGCTCACTAACGATGCTCAGAAGCAGGAGGTGGTGATCAGGAGAATTTCAGTGCATTTCATATTGATCAAACTCGTACCTCCACCTTTACTACCAGGAAATGTCCGGCTGGTCAGTGGGTACGATCAGTGCTCCGGCAGGGTGGAGGTGTACCACGGCGGCCGGTGGGGAACGGTGTGTGATGAGGACTGGGACACCGCAGACTCTCAGGTGGTGTGTAGACAGCTGGGCTGTGGGATGACTCTGCACGTCAAAGACCGGTCCTACTTTGGTGAAGGCAGCGGAGACGTTCTGCTGGCTGGGATGAGATGTTCTGGGTCTGAGGACTCTCTCCTCCACTGCCCCCATGATCAGTCACAACCCAGGAACTGCAGCCACCATCAAGATGTTGGAGTCATCTGTGCAGGTACCTGCTTTCTCCTGCTGTTTCTCTCACACACACACACACACACACACACACACACTCATATATATCTGTGTTGTTCTTTACCTTCTGCTTTGTCCTCTATCAACCTCTTAGTGCTTTCATCCCCATCATGTTTGTTTAAATTCCTCCGTCGGTTTGATTTGTTCTGCCAGAAGAGAAATGCCTGAAGATGTCTCAGTCCTCTAATCGCAGGGCGCTTCATCAGCAGAGCGAACAAAATCCAAACCAACTATAGGAAACAACCCCAAAATGCAGCCGTGCTCAATCTGTAATTTGCCTTTACAAGCCCCGGTGGCTTGTGTTTGGACAGAGTTCAAGTTCTTTAGAGCCTCAATCACTGTGTTTAGTCCCTGTGGCTGTACAGACCCACAAGTTTACAGCAAATAAAACAGGATGACGCCCCTGACTTAACCGTCAAAGCAGGCAAGAGAGAAAGTAAAAGGGAAAAAAGAGAAGAAATGTTGGGAGGCACCACAGAGAGAGGGGGCCCCTTCTCTCTGACGTAATTAAATCAAATGCAAAAACGTAAGAGGTAACGTCATCCTAAGTCCTGTGCATCTGTCTCCTGTCTAACTCTCCCTGCTCACCAGACAGTGTTAAAGTCCGGCTGGTGAACGGCAGTGACCGCTGCTCGGGCAGAGTGGAAGTCTACTATAACGGCCAGTGGGGGGCGGTGTGCGGCGACGGCTGGGACGTGGCGGACGCTGAGGTGGCGTGCAGAGAGGCGGTCTGCGGCAGAGCTCAGACTGTCGGAGACGACTACGGTCAGAGCGACGGGCCGCGCTGGCTGAAGGGTGTGGAGTGTCGGGGTGATGAGAGCTCCCTCGCTCGGTGCTCTCACACAGGATTTGGAAAACACGAATGCAGCCAAACAGTCGACGCTGCTGTCAGCTGCTCAGGTGAGTCCGTTTGCATGGAGGCAGCTGAATAATCCGTGATGTGGTAAATATTGTATAACAGAAACAAATACTTCAGTAGACACCGGTGAAGACCATCCCGACATGCTGCACGATGAAGACATTATGAGAATCAGGTGGTAAGAGCTCCACAGGCCATGTGATGGACTGTGATGTGATTGACATGTGAAGTTTCCAGTTTCCTCCTGTAAACATTCACAGTAAATAGAGCAGATCTCTTATATGTAGTTGTGCTCTACTGTGTTTTAGTAAAGAATTTACTAAAACCTCAGCCTTTTTTTATAAGGCCAATGTCTTTTTTTTTATAAGGCATTCATTTTCTTCCATCAGTGATTGGCTACTACATATTGTTACTGTCTGCAGCTGAGTTGTGTGTTTTTGTTGTGGCGAGTACCCAAAGCTGGAGATTAAAAAAAAAAAAATAATAATAGTGCCCACCAGCGGATATTTTGCCTGGTCGGTTTCCTGTGGACATCCTGCCCTGATAAATTCACACTCTCTGACCCCACACCTCTGATTTGCAGCCATGGTCCGTCTGGCCAACGGGGGGCGCTGCCACGGCAGAGTGGAGGTCTACCATGCCGGTGTCTGGGGAACAGTGTGTGACTTGTCCTGGGACATGAACAATGCCGCTGTGGTTTGTCGAGAGCTGGACTGCGGGGCGGCGGTCAGCGCTGCCCGCACTTACGCGTACGGATCACCTGGACTGTCCGGCAGGATGTGGGACACTCTGGGCTGTTTGGGGCACGAGAGCGCCCTCTCTCAGTGCAACCTGAGGCCGTACGAAAGTAAACATTACTGCACGGCGTCGGCCGTGGAGTGCTCAGGTGAGGAGCCTGCAGGCTGTGAGGGTTAGAGCTGATGGAGCTACAGTTTAGCCAGTATGGGAGTTTGAAGGCCAATACCAACCCTGAAATGCCAATAACTGATATTTAGTGCCAATAATCAGTATCTTTAAATGTGACCATTGTCATGTCCTAAAAATTACAGTTTTTACCTTAGAATTGTATTCATGTCAGGGTAGAAAAGCATCAGAAACAGCATTTATATAACCAAGGAACAGGCTGAGGCAGGTTTGACTGCAGGTTTTACAGAAGCTGCTGAACAGAATATTCTCACATCACAGCAGAATGATTTCCCCGGTTACCCATCAGCCGTCAGTGGAGGACAACACTGACTGTATTTTCATTAAAAGGACCACATGAGCACAATAGATCAGGAAACATCTGGAACATCTGTCCCAGACTCACTGCAGGACCATGTTTGTGAGCTTTTGTTTCAATGGTAATTATATTGTTTTACATAGAAGCTGAGAAATCATGTTAATTTCAGTGAGGACCCTTTAGACTCAACTGACAAAAAAGTGGAATAAGCATGTAATTTAGTGGTTGAGTCCACATGGTTCTCAGGCCGACACTGATAAATTTCATGCTTATTCCATGTTTGTTGCCTGTTGAGTACATAAACATAAAACTTGAGCTATAAACAATATTTTATCCCACCACCTAAATAAATCAGTGTTTTCTTGTTCTAACGTTTATGAGTTGGCGAGTCACCAGTGTTTTAGGAAATACTTCTGATATCAGTTTTCAATCAAGTTTCAGTTGAGCTTCAGCCAACAGGCCCTTGTGGAGAATCTCAGCGTTGAACTTTCCACTCGTTCTATTTCAACTTTTTACCTCCAGACTTCGTGCGGCTGGTCGGCGGGAGAGGTCGATGCTCCGGCAAGGTGGAGGTTTACCACCGCGGCCAGTGGGGGGCGCTGTGTGGGGACGGGCTGGAGCGGCGCAGCGCGGCGGTGGTGTGCCGACAGCTGGGCTGCGGAGACGTGGTGAAGCTGTACTACTCCGACCCCGGCGGCGCCGCGGAGCTCAGCATGAACTGCTCCGGACAGGAAAGCTCGGTCAGACAGTGCGTCGTGGAGCGAGTCGAGACGGGCTGCAGCCTCAACGGAAACGCGGCCGTCGTCTGCTCAGGTTTGGAAAGAGAGTCAGGTCGCAAATTTCTTAATAATTACATCTGTCAGCATCATAGAGGTTTATCTTAGTTGCCCCTTAATCACTATTTATAGTTTCAAAGGGCTTTACAGACCCACAGGTATTAGAAAATGAAACCCCCTCTGACCTGAACCCCCTCACGAAAACTGTCAAAACCCCTCAGCAGTTAAAAGGGAAAAAATGTAAGAAATATTGGGAGGATCACAGTCAGGAATTTACACTTTTAACATCCAGATGACCAGAAAGCCTCCTGCCCTCCTCAACTTTAAAGTTTAGTAAAACATTTGTATGTGTTCCTGAGCTCAGAGTAAGTCTGTGATCTGCCTCTGAGGCTTCGCTGCAGATCTCCCGTTTCAAGTCTCTCCATGTGTACGTTCACAAAATAACTCAAAAACACCTCTCTCACTACAGTTCAAAGCATGACTCAAGGGATATCAAATGAGGAAGCCGTGGTCTAAAATGTTTTGAATGAGAAAGTAGATCCGGTGAACTGGATCTCCTTTCTCATTCACACAGCTGTATTATATAACTCGAGCCAGTTCACATCCCCCCAGTTTCCTACTGGCACACACACACGTGGACATGCACACTAGAAACATGAAATAATCGAGTAGAACTGTCTCAATTTCTCAAGCTGCAGCAGTAATCCACTTCAACTAGGCGGCCTAGTCTGCTTTACAATCAATGACATGAATGAAACTGTTGGAAGAGTAACCCTCCTCTGAAACTCTGTTCAGGCTAACAGTGGTTAACAGATTTATCTAAGGTGGCTAGCTCACCTTTGTTATTTTGGATGCTTGTATTTTTACGACTTGTTCTTTTACTCTTCCTTTTTCTCTTAGATATGCAGTATCTGTAAAATTATTATGTCAAAAAAATGTTTTTGGAAGGGTGGAAAAACTTCAAAGAAGGTATTTACACTGTGGGGCTTTCTATCATCGTAATCATATTCATGCAACTTCAGCAGGACGTGGTGAAAAGTCCCTGCTGATCCTTTGTAACATGATAAAGAGTTCACTCTCAGTGACTTTGCTCCTTTCTGTAGTCAGTGACTCCAGGCTGGTGGACGGGATCAGCCGCTGCTCAGGGAAGGTGGAGCTGTACAGCGCGGGCCGGTGGACGGAGAGGTGTTACTCCGCTGGGACCAGAGAGGCTGAGAGAACATCAGAGGCGGCTTGTAGGAACTTGGGCTGCGGGGCGCTCAGACGCATCGTCCCAAACTGTAGAACTAAAACTGCCGGAGTCATCTGTGAAGGTAAGAAAAGCAGGCGGGTGGGTCGGCTCACCTGCAGATCTCCGCCTCCTGTCCGTCACGCCAACAGAAAAAACAACGCAAGAATTTTCCACCAGCTTAGTCTGTAAACTTTAAATGGAAAATAAAGCTTCAATTTATTGCTTTAAAGTGGCATTTTGTTACAAGAAGAAAGACATTCTTTACTTGAGTATGTTAAACTGAAACACAACTATGATAAGGGGAAAATAGCAAATACAGTATTTTGTCATGTGAAAAGAACTTGAAACGGTGCTATTTTGTTAGGCATGTGCTTTGGGCTTGTTTATATAAATTGTAGAAAAAGCTTACTGTTCTCTTGGCTTGCATCAATGTGTGGAAATTTATTTATATTTTTGTTTTATGTGTATTTGCCATGCCATTGTGTTGATACATTGCCTTGTGTTTTACATAGACCACAGGGGGAGTAGCTGATTAGCAGGTTTTCAGCCAATGGGGATCCTTTAATAAACTGTAAACAATATAAAACTATAAGTGAGTGCCAGAAATGCAAAAATTGTAAAGCGTAGGGCAGCTAGTGGAATTCAGGACATTGATGTGCAACACCTGAATCTTCCTTGATCAGATCCAGAGACTAAACTCAACGAGTGGTCTTTATTTACCACTACCAAGAATGAAAAACAGTCTTTGAAATAGTGGGATCACATGGGATTTTCAGGTACGATCGGTTGTGAATATCTTCATTTGGTGTGCATGTGGTTTCTGTAATAACAAAAATAATATATAACACAATATTAGCAGAATGTACAAATGTATATAAAAAGACAAGTTTATAAGTTAATAGCCTTATACAGGTAGGTTTTCCGCTACACACAACATTTAAAATCAGAAGAAATTATGTGGAAATTAGCTGCAATACTGGAATATTCCACAAGGTGGAGCTCCAACACAACCAATTCATGGTGTCCTTTGACTTGACAGTTAGTACAGCCTGCTAACCCTGTAAAAGTTATTACAGTAATGCACACTGTACAAACATGGTGCTTTGAATTATTAAGTTGCAGTCAATAACACTCCAAAGAGCAGACAACAGAAAAACTCACCACCAAATCTACATTCAAACTGATCAGGGCAGTTCTTACATGCTGGTACTCAGTATAACAGTTGTTAGCATTAGCTTGATCTTGGAACCTTAATAGCTAAATTGGTAAACATTATCCAACAGTTTGAAGGTTTCAAAGTAATATAAATATTTGAGCCAATTGAAAACATGATGCTAATGCTATTTGCCATGACTCACATTCATACAGACACAAAACGGTCTTCACAGAAAGGACAGAAACTTAACTAGCTTGAGCAGCAGACGTGTGACTTGTTGCTTTAGGGGTAGGAATAGACTGTCATAACTGCACTTAGAATAACATCACATGATTGACCTGCTGCAGGGCTGCTGGGAAAACAGTTCAGTTCAGAACAAAGCTCTTAAGGGATAACCGGGAGTTTTCTGTACCAGTCTCTCTGAAATTGTCCTTTAAACCGACTGAGAATAGATGTAAAACTTTACAAAGATGGAGGTCAGTAGACATGAGAGCCGACACCGAGCAGAGCCTGGAGCTTGTGATCATATCGTGCCTTTCCTTCCTTCCTGTTTCCTGCTGCAGAGGAAGCTTGGGTGCGGCTGGTCAACGGTACCGATCGCTGCTCCGGCAGGGTGGAGGTCTACCATGCCGGCCAGTGGGGGGCGCTGTGTGATGAGGACTGGGGTTTAAAGCATGCTGAGGTGGTGTGTGAAGAGATGAGCTGTGGTCAGCCTCGGGATGTTTACGGACAAGCCTTTTTTGGTGAGGGCAGCGGACCGATATGGCAAGCCAACGCCCGCTGCTTCGCCGATGACATGTCGTTGATTCAGTGCTCGCTTGAAGGATTCAACACATCAAGCTGCAGCCACAGTCAGGATGCTGCTGTCATCTGTTCAGGTGAGGCACCTGGTCAATAAATGTAGAGTTTCAGCCTATAGATCAGCCTCCGTCTTGTTTGTTTGTTTGTTTATTCGTCTGTCTGTCCATTCTATGTGACATCCTCCCAGACACCAGTGATGGACTTGATTCATTCAGGGGGAACGAGGCGTATCCCTGCATTTTCAAAATGAGATCCTAGCAAGTATTTGACGGAAGGCGACATGCCAAGATGAACCAAAATGAGGACAACAGCTTTACAAAGTTGGCACATCATGGCACAGTAACAACTGTTTGTTTTTAAATGAATCATTCAACACCATTTCACTGTAACATCATGTCTAGATTTTAAAAAAAAATCAACAACGGTAACGAGACAGTTCCATGTAAAGTTCCTGGAACAGGTTTGGGCCCTGCTCAGGAGGCAATACTAAAATCTGAGTTCCAGGAAATTTTAGGAACAGCAGGGCTGTTGGTGTTAACTGGTCGAGTACTGACTCGACAACGCTTGTGTAACCGTGCGCTATCAGAGCACTGCAGCACACAGCAGCCAAACAACAGACTGCAAACACAAATGCAAACTGAAAGCTGAACAAACGAAGAGGTGCGTGTCCTCATCAGTGTCTGGGGAGAATAAAGTACCTTGAATGCCTTGTGTGCATTTTTTAACAAACAACATACTGGTACCTCAGTCATGACAGGAAACAGGAAGCTGCTTTTCACCAGCAGGCGGGACAAGATGAAACCACCACAAGCAGTGGGTTAAAACACTTAAGTAGTGTGACTCCTCATAATGGGTTTGATGTTTTGATTCACTGATTTGACTCGACTTTTAATTGAAGTCGTACAGTATGTAGCGGGTGGTGTTTGGTGAGTGGTTAGAAATGAAAAAGTGAATTTAAAAATTCACAGTGTTTGAGAGAGCTGTGGGTCGAGTGCACAGCCAAGCAGTGGAAAACAATGAAGCAAGAACACAAAAGTCTTTATGGGGGACTTCCTGCCCTTCATGGTTGGTTCTTCATCCCGTAGAAAAGGAAACAAAAGGCAGTCCCTGAACTTCACAGGTCCAGGTTATGGAAAGTTCCAGGTTACCTTTGGTCGTTGAAAAGAGCCAACTGATAATTTGTAACCAACACAATACATTTTTATAGTAAACTAACATGATCTAAGTTTTGATTTCTACTGAGAAAAATATTACATGCCAATTTTTGGCCACTGAATTATATAGTTGTCTCATGAATGTGACAGATGCCGTCTCCTGTTGACATTTCAGAACATGTGAGGCTTGCAAACGGGCCGGACCGCTGTTCTGGCAGGGTGGAGATATTTAGACTTGGCCAGTGGTCGACAGTATGCGACTTTCGTTGGAGCCTGACTACAGCCGGGGTGGTGTGCAGGGAGCTGGGCTGTGGCATCGCCCTCCAAGCACCAAGAGGGTCTCGTTTTGGCCCGGGCCGAGGGCCAGTTCTGAGGGACAGCATGGAGTGTTCTGGTGGTGAGAGGTCTCTCAACCAGTGCAGACAGTATTCTTACGATGGCCCCCCAGTCCGTTGTGGCCACAGTCATGAAGCTGGTGTCATCTGTTCAGGTAGGACATTTTTTTTTCATGTTACATGCAACCTAAAGGCACGGTCAAAATCCTAAAAGCACCTCAGCAGCGTGGTTCAAGTCTCTGATTAGCCCCGTTCATGACTAGCTCTGCATGTGGTGCTCATCACAAACCTCATTGGAAAGAGCTACTCTTGGGACTGTTGCAGCACTTGCATGTGAGCCAGGATCCTGAGAGAAATATGCCAAACACATTCTACATCTTTGAACCATTTTCTCTTGCTTGACTTTAACATATTATAAGGACATTTTTGCAAAAAAGTCTAAAATCTCACCTTTATGTCCAGGTCTGTTTTCAAACGCTGCGTTCAAGATGGCAGCTTTTCCTTTTGCCTTCATGCAAAGCTGAACCGGATGCTTGTTGCTGCTCCCTTAGCCTGCCAGTGCAAACACAACTTTCATCGATGAACTCAACTTAACTAAAATATATCTAACATTTTTTAGGTTAGATATCTAACCTCAAAAATATCAGTAAAGAAAGTTCACTGGCTTTTAAAATGTATGTATGTATGTATGTTTAAAATGTAATTACACACTGTTAAGATGGCAGAACATCTCAGCAGGTCCTTTTCATAAAAGATGTTATTAGAGGATGAAACTTCAGCTCAAAAAGCAGCTTAAACTTCATCTGAGCCAATTTTTAGCAAAAATTGTTTATCATAGACATATTCAAAAATAATGGAAAAAGAAAGAATGGAAAAGAAATAGAGGGGAGTGAAGCTGTAGTCCAAATTTCATATCCTTTCCAGAATCCGGTCTGAACACACCTATTGAACCGAGAGAATAAAAGGAGGAGGAGGACTTGTCTCTCTTCAAGCTGCAGAGTAATATCACAAACAAAAAGCTGTCAGCTAGGAATAATGAGAGGATCAATGATGCAGCAAAAACCATCAGTGTAAACACAGTTAGCAATGGTGATCTAAAAAAGAACCAGTGACTTTGACATTTGAAGAACTAACAGTTCTGAAAAATAATATGAAATAAGTGAAAGCAACATGTTAAAGGAATAACGAAAAGCTGTCTGAAGTGGAGCAGAAGATCAATGAAGCTTGAATGAAGATATCAGAAATAAGGTCCCTGAAATCTGTGTAACCATCTGTCCTGACTCCAAGGCCAGAATTGAAGATGACGTAGACATTGCACAGTGCTCGGGAAGACATAAGGAACAGGACAAGAGGGTCATCACAAGGTCCACTTGGGACCTGGTGTGGAGACACAAGGATCTGAGAGAGGCTAGGGAGAAGCTCTGGCCTCTTGTGGACGCTGCTGGAAAAGTTGGGTAAAGGGATGACAAGTGTTGTGTCCCTCTAGTAGAATGCAGTTCAGAAACTTTACTGTCCCTGGGGGGGAAACTGTTTTCTGGTAAAAACACTCCTTTCATTGCAACACAAAACAATTTCGTCACTGTAACAATAAACCAAAGTTCAACCAAACTGTGCTGAGCTAAGGTAAATGAGGTTACACCACACTACTCAACATGGATCTTGTGAGAAGATCTGGCTGCTTCATATATACAAATTCTTACAGCAGGTGTGGTTTGGTAATTTCTGTTTCATGTGAACCCCAGGAAGACTCACCTGTCACCTGTGTTCACCTGTCAGCTCTGTTCATAAACTACTGAATGAATTATTGAATGAATGTTCCCTGCTGCAGGAACCATACCGAAGCCTGAAATCTTTGCTAGGCCCAGTGCGGAGGTGATTCGAGGTACCAGAGTGGACATCAGCTGTTCCTTCAGGCTGAAGGAGATATTTCTGGGTGGTGTGTTCACCTTGGAGCAGACCTCTGGCTCCTTCAGACTGGAGCGGGAGTCCAGTAACGACACGGTGACCTTCATCATCCCCAGCGTTGACTCTGGTCATGAAGGGTCATACCACTGTTGGTATCAGAAAAGGTTTGAAGGTAGAGATGTTTTCTCCCCACAAAGCAACACCATCAGAGTCAACATTGCAGGTGAGACAGAAACGCAGTGGGTTTGTGTTTCGGTAATCAATGACTTTCTTGTGTTTGGCACTCAGCGCTCGTGGTGGTGTTTGAGTTCAGTTTGAGTTTCTTTAGGCGACTAAAGCAGTTTTTTTCCAGGAAAGAGCTACCAGAAACTTCTCTCTCAAGCCAGATGTATTGACTCCTGGAGTTTCCAAACTCTTTGTCCTAACAGTCTGTACTTCAGAAGTAGCAAAATAAGGCAGATATCCAGTCGTTTCCTCACTTCTGTATCCCCTGTGCGATGCATAAATAACTCTGGAAACCAAATACGTGGAAGCCTAGGTAGGTGCTGAGCTGAAATGGAAATTCAAAAAGGTATTTCTGATTTGACTCTTTTTGAACTTTCATTTCATTCATTTGGTGACAAATGAATGAAAGCGAAGACATCTTTTATGTCTTTCGGCGTCTTCTTTCACCGGTTTCTTCCATGCTTGCCAGCTGTCCTGGTTGTTTCCAAGGGGAGTACACTTTTGTGAACGCTGTGTGGTGATTGGTCAAATACTTTTAAAGTACGAAGAGTTTTTCCAGTGGAAGATGACAGCTTCCTCTCCTCAAATTTTAACGGGCTGCATTACAGATTGATCTATGGAGCCTTCAAAGACTGTGGAAGAGACCATCTGGATTGAGAGACAGCCAGAAACTGAAAATTAGGAACAGCAGATGGAAAAACGTTCATGAGATAATGAGATAGAGAGCAGCAAATAATTACTGTGGGGATAGAAAGTCAATTCTTAGTTATTTTGAGGTTAATCTCGATTTTCAGAGTTGCTACATGCACAGGTCTGTTTTGAATTTGAAAAACAGAAATCTCCAGCCAAGTAATCTCTGACTATTGAAGCACCAGAATTAATCAACAACCATATTGACCTCCACAGACATATTATGGGTTGTTTCTGCAGTAAAATCGAATGAACTGATTAGTTGTGACCAGTCCACACACTGTACATTTTGCCTACACTATCAGGCTTATCTCGACAAAACTGCAGTAACTGTAGAAAAGTTTTCATCTTGCCAGAAATATTAATTTACTCTCTCTATAGAATAATTCAGCTGTGCTGGTGTACTGTAGTACAGTCAAAGCATTCAGTTTTAAATCAAACCCAAATGATTACCCAATGAGATAATGAGTTTAAAAAATGAGCAGCCACTCTCAGCCTCCATATTTCATTTATTTAAATGAACTTGTTATTCCAGCATATACTGACAGACAGTTGTTTGATATTTCTCCAAGCTGCTGACTTTTCTTTATCCTCCTCAGCACCATGAAGACATCTGACCATGTACCGTGGATCAAAGATCAGACATTCTACATTTGGTAAAATGAAGTTCACATACATTTTTTAGCTCTCATGCATTGTAGATGTTTTTACTTATTTGAAGTCCAGGCTCTCTCAGCATGTGGAGGATTCGCCGCTGTTCAACTGTGCAACATGTCTTAATACCAGATGAGACTCCACATCACTGCATTCACTTCAGATAACTTCCTTTGCTTTGACAGAGTTGTGAATGACAGTAATCTGTTGAATGTGCAAATATACAGCTGGCTTTATTTACCACCAACAACATGCTGGTACATTAGTCTGTTTCAGTCTCCTCTTCAGTAAATCAGTGAGAAGGTTATTTGATATTTCATCTCCACAGACAGTTCATATCAAATGTTTAGATGCATGTAACCTATGAAAAAGTGTTTTAAGTGCACGTTTTTCAAAATAAAATCTCTTGCAGACTCATTTCTTGATTACAAGTTATTGAAGATACTTGTGACATTATACAGTATGTATATAGCCTATAAACTGGGACTTTTTTAGATTTAATGGTGAATACAGCAGCAGGGGTCTAGAGATTTGACTTAAATTCAGCTCAGTTTCTGTCCACAGCACATATTGTACATGTACATGTTGGTATTATAAACAAAGCAGTTTGTAAATTGTGCTACGAGGTCCCAGACGCAGGCGTTTAAAGCCGCTGTTTGAAACGTGTTGACCGGGCAGTCCAACGTTTTCGCCAAACACGACGTTTTGTGTTCCCTAGACCGAACCCTAACCTTAACCCTTTAACTTGCAATGCTGCCCTCAGAAGACATTCCAATAAATATAATACCAACCTCTTATTTGATCTGCAATCTTTTTTTTTTCTTTGATAAGAGTTTCCTTACTTGGTAGAGATTGCGCTTGATTTCACACTAGATTTTTCACAAAACATAAAATTCTTTGAAATGAACAATACCTTGATTTTGTCCGGTCAAATATTTATTTATTTACTTATTTAAGTTTAACCTATTTCACCTCAAAGACTCATTGAGATTAAGAAGGCAGCATGAAACAAAAACACATCAAAGTTACAAACAAGAGAGGCCATCAAACAGTCGAACATCTGAATAAAACTTATGTTAAAACCTCATATTGTCACAGAATAAATAAATTAAAATTGTACACAAAGGCACTTATCAGTGTTAAAGTGTCCTTTAAAAAAGAAACAAAATGACGACAGGATATAAAATTTCTCTGTAAGGACCTCCAAAAGCAGTGGCCGTGAAATTGAAATCTTTTTTATCCAGTCCTGTCCAGACGCAAAGGACAGTTATCTGCAGGAAAATGTCCTCCTTGTCAACAATGTGCTGAGGTCTGTACTGTATATTCCATTTATTTCATTTTCCAAGTAAAATGGACAGTTTTTTTTCCATATGATGCTCATGTCCATGTTCACTGACCCAACACCCTGAATGCTCTCCATTTAAAGTGATTGAAGTGATCTGTCATCTCAGCAGCCATCTTTGCTCAACAATAAGAGTTTTTCTCTACACACGAGTCGACTCTTCCTCCTCCATCTGACACAGAGACACTGAGGAATCAGACCTAAACAGCTTAAACCCAAACCCAGGGTACAGAGGCTCAGTGAACCTGCAGGTGAAGGTGTGGAGGTGGATCAGTTTGTAAGAGGAGATGCTGTAGAAGGACAGAGAGCCAGCAGGCCAGTCCAGATACACTGCTACTCTGTTAGAGGAGGAAGGCTGGGCTGTCAGTATGTCTGTTCTCCTGTTGTTGTGAAAGGCGGAGTAACTCTCACCTGAACAGACCAGACTCCAGGACCTGTCGTTCAGTCCAGCACAGCCATCAACACCATCTCCTTTCCTTTTGAGTCCTCTGTAAGTCACTGCTATATGAACCCGTCCCTCCCACTCCACCTCCCAGTAGCATCGCCCAGTCAGACCATTTCTACACAGCACCTGTTTCCATTTCATAGACCTCCTGCGGTTACCAGCGTACGGCTGCTGCTTCGCCACCAGTGTCACTTTCCTGTTGTCCTCAGACAGGAGGAGCTTCCTGTGTGCTGTGTTTGGGTCCAGTGTGAGTTCACACGCGTCTGATGGAGAGAACAAGACGTGATATAGCAGCAGTTTTCTATGATTTAAAATAAAATAGTAATATATAAACTTATTTAGGTAAGTGAGGACACTTTGAGATAAAGAATTTCATTTTCAAGTAGACAACCGACCATATGAACAAAACAAATAAAAGATCACCATAATGTAAGACAAAATAAAATACTAATAACACTGGCAGACGAGATTCAACCATGTAACAAAATGTACAAAAAAACATAGCAGCTCTGAATAGAGTCTGCATCTAAATCCTTTATTTATAAGGACCAAATTCAACCAGAGTACCAAGCTCCTGAAGCTTCAGTCTATTTTGGAACGAGTTCCACTTAAAAGGGACACCCAAACTAAAATCTTACCCATCTAGGTTCATATCTTAGGTAATTTGAGTAAAAGTAAACTTTGTGAACATGGCCTGTAAGAAATGTCTTCTGTAGACAATGCAGGCCAACCAACGTGAGAATAAAGGCAGCAATGATGGCTAACAGCTTTACAATTTAAAACATTTTAAATGTCTAAAACATCGTCACAGTCAAGGAAAGGTAAAAATGTTGCTGCAACGTTCAGCCTTGAATAAGCAACAAGTCCGGTTCTGAAAATAAAAACTCAACCTCAGCTTCAGTTTGGACACCAGCTGCTAAACGTGTAGTTTAAAAGGGAGACTCATTAAGTGAAAAACCCAAATATGTAGGAAAACATTCGTCAGTGATTTTGCCATGGGCAGTAACAGTCGATGGGAGAGTAAGAGGCCTGCTTTTGGTTAAGGTCAACAGCATAGCTTTTGTTTTGTCAGCATTCAATACTAGTTTCAGCTGAAGAAATTCACTGTTCAAAATTAAAAGTAGATTTAGTTTGTTAAAAGGAGAGGTCATGGTATCTGTTCAACAATAAATGACTATCTTCACCATGGAGATAAAGACCAGCATCACATTTCTGTCTCTATGCTGATGATCCAGATTGTTGAACATGAATAGTAAATAAGAGGAGCCCCAGCACTGAGCCCTGGGGAACATCCTTAAAATTTATAAAATTGCTTATTCTCTAATTTATGCAAGCTTTCAGGGTAAATAGAAATGGAATATATGCTTTGTGTTCATGAATGAAGGTAAATACACACTTACACTTCCTCAGACCAGACTTCAACTTTGCTGCTTCACAATGGTTGACACTGAAATTGAGTGACATGATGGGGCGGGGGG
>OMLF01047552.1:28247-58397 GCA_900302615.1 Holocentrus rufus | reverse complement strand
CCACCCCCAACTCCCTACGCAATCTCTCATCACGGCCTCACACCACACTGGTCACCCCTGTTCCTCCCGCAAAGCCGCCCCCTCTACCTGACCACCTCACACACGCTAAACTTCACAAACACGCACGTGCACGAGGATACACACCGGCCCGCGCCGCTTGCTCGCGCTCATACCATGCACACATCTCCTGAGTATGAGGGCTATTTTCATCACTGTCATCAAAATCCCCCCTTCATGTAACTTTCATCTCCTCATCATCCGCAGACTGTAAACTCGATAGGTCTATAAACTACTTGACTACACACAATAACCCAGTACCCTTTCATTTTATTTCACTCACAGCCTTTAAGCACATATATGTATTCCATCCTCTCTCTCTAACCACTTCACTTCTATTATATTAGAGCTGTAATCATTATTGAACCCTTCTGGCCTCCAGCGTAATACTCTTTGCATGTTACACCAGTTTGGGTCTGCATAGCGAATTTCATCCAAGGTTAATAAAGTTGAATAATTTGACTAACCAACCATAACTGGTTCTCATTACGTAGCCAATAAACACATTCATCAGAGAAGACATGAAATGCCGGTTGAAAAGAAAAAAAAAAAAAAGAAAAAGAAAAAGAAAAACTCTCCTTCGATTTCCTCTGTCGCTCAGATGCAATAACATAGCCTGCCGCCGAGGAGGCAGAGCAGGACCCAGACTCAGACCGGCCTGTCCCACAGTGGACACACACACACACACACACTATCAGACATCAAATATAAACACATGTAGACACTGGACGTCGTCTAAACCACACGCAGCCACTCAGAGATGCTCAGACACACACACACACACACACACATACATACATACACACACACAGGGACACAGGCGCTGCATGCCACCCTCACCAGGAACATCTTTTTATCCATCTAATTCCTCCCACTATGAATAATGCATTTCCCTCCTTACCGAGGCTTGGGTTTAACGCATCGCTGCGCGGGTCTTTAAGGGGGTCCTCATTCATAAACAGCAGTGCAGTAAATACCAGGGCTTTGCAGCCAATTTAATGGCAGTTATGCTTAACAAATCTGCCTCAATCTAATGATCAGCCACAAAGCTGGGCTATGGGTTTAATCTGCACACAGAGGCTCCCCCGGCGCCGCGACTCACTGCATCTGCTTAGGGATCTCTCCATCCAGAGAGAGGAGAGCACAGGCCTGACACTTAATCCACCCAACACAACACTGGGATCAACACAAACATAGAACAATGTTAGTCTTTCATGAATAAGAATAACATTCAAAGTCCTAAAACACTGCGGGGACTGATGTTTAGAGATATTGATGGCACTGAGACATTATGAAACGCTCTGTCCCAAATCCCTGCCTGGCCTGCCTAAGTCTTCTCTGCTTCTTATTCCGACATTGACCCTCCACCTAAACAAAAACACCATGTGGAATTTACTGCATGCATTTAGATTGAGAGCAGATTTCCCACTGCAGGTCTCTGTCTGCAGCAGGGTGCTGGTGAGGATAGGAAGTTAAGATAAAATTCTACCATAAAAAGAATAAACAATGCAAATACAGAATAATAATAAAATTTGTAAGAGCATCAAATCTATTTAAGTTGGCAAGGGCACAGTGACTGATATTCTGGTAAAAGTGCCTATTAAGGAGAAAAAGCAGCTAATACTGGAAATAAGATCATGCCTCAGTGTAGTTTTTGTCTTGCATGCGTCAGATACACAGTTTTTATGCTTCACAAATAGCATGTGGAAGATATAGATAGATGCGCCTACATGCACGTTATGCTACAGTGAGTCAGAGGGTCAACATGTTATTCCTGACCACTACTCAACATACGTTACACTGACAAAATGGCACCTGAGAGCCTGAGAGACTAACGCTGCTCCCCAGACAGCTGAACACATACATGTAGCTGCGTACAGCTCCCAACAGAGCTGTCACAGGGCAACCACGACTGCTTCCGCCAAGAGACCAACAATACAAATATCATTTTTGCCTCGACAGAAAAAAATAATCTATTTTTAGAGACAGGATTTGCCAGAGTAAATTTTCCAGATGCAGAGTGGAAAAAAGTGAACAAAATAGAAATTAGGGACTTTAATTTCACAAATTGTCGTTGTGCGCTCATGGCATGTTAAGAAAGAAAGCATTCCACCTGGGAGCCCAGTGAGAGCCAGAGATATCATGAAAATGGCCCTTTAAGGACAACTGTGCCACGGACCCCTGGCCAGTAAATAACCTGAGTTAGTTGATAGGAGGGGAATTAGAGCCAGAGCGGGAGTGTGTAATGGGGATGGATAGGAGGCCTGAGTCCGGGTCAAAGCTGCTTAGGAATCAATGCTGAGGTACAGGTGTACAACCACAGGTCTATAAGAGTGAGAAAACCTTTAAAGAGAGGGAGGAGAGGGAGAAAGAGAAGGAGAAATAGGGGGAAAACAAACGGCGATCATTCATTTCCATTATCACAATTAAAAACACTATTCAGGCTGGTACTGGTTTTTAATTTACAAAAGAAAACGGAGGGAGGAAGACTGATGTTGTGAACCGAGCGCAGCGATCGCATCGGCAAGACAAACCCCAGTCCTGTCTCGCCTCCCAGCACCACTGCAATGGAGCTTCGAGGCCGGTCACAAAACCATTCACTATTACATTTCATGCATAAATAAACTCGTATATGTGCACTTCAACTTCATGTGCGTTAAGAGCTAAATTAAAAAGCTGAAATGGAAATTTGCTAATTAAATAATATCCCACTATAACTAATAAAAATGTCACATAGAGCCAGTGGAGAAAAAAACATTGAAGAAAATGAAAATAGCCTTGACACGTGAATTAAAACACTATTGATGTCATTAAAATGCTAAGTGTGTCCAACCAATTGGCATAAGCACATTTCACTGGTAGGCTAGTAGAATGTCAAAGGAGCACACTAGCAGTAGCAATTACTGTTAGCATACTGTTAATTATGGGTGCTGCATATTTAATATCTTTCCAGGAGAAAAAAAAAGAACAAAGGTTATGTTAATATATGTTTAATTAGCATTTACACATAATAAAAAGGTATGTGTGTTTTTTTATTTTTGATGCATTATTTTTGAGAAATGCTGCTTATTACAGCAGAAGGGAAAAAATATTAAATTACGAAGTATATCAGAGCAAAAGTTGAATACAGATTGACTTTATTATTAGAGACTTTTCCCACTAAGGTGAAAAACGGGCACGTGTGATGCTGTGTATATGAAAACATTGAAAGCAATAAGACCGACCAGCCTTGTAGACCTCCTGTGCCCTCTTGTGGTGAAATCTTATTGCAACTCTCTCCATGTGTCTATCAAATCAACGCTCATGTCCTTTTAACCAAAACCAAACCAATTTAAAAATGCTTCCACAATTTTTTCTTGTGCCTACATTATTTGATACAGTATGCAAACACAAGACTTTTTATGTTTTTATCAGTTCATGACAAATAGATTAAATCCTGAGATCTGTATTTTATTCATAAATATCATGCCGAGTTTGGGTTTGCAGCTTGAAAGTGATTAATTTTGCAATAGAAGAAAAGTTGCACGAAATTTAGGACAAACTCATTCACTGACATTTTGCAGTTATCAACACTTTTTTAAGAGCAAAGTTTATATATTCATCAAGGTCAGTGAGATATTAAGGAGTTCGCAACCTCCTTTTTTCAGTTAAGATCCCCAGACTGCTGCTAATCTGAATATTGGTGCCTCGCAGCATCTCATAATATATAATGTACACCCAGCAATTACACTGCCCTGACGTTCCTTGGGACAAAGGATTTGAATATAAAGACAATTAACGATTTTATGTTTATTTGATTTCCCTCACGCTGTCGTTATCTATCCCGAACAAAGCAGCAAGTCTGAATAAATGGCCACCACTTGTGCTAATTTAAACTAAAAGAAAGAGGAAATACATTTGTTTCCAGACCATTATATAGTGAGCCATGCATTTGCTGGGTACAAATGGACACCATTCATTACAGTTAACAATGACATCCAATTCAGCCCAGCTAATGAACTTCAATACAATCATGTTCGGTATTAAGGAATGATTTGTTGAGTCTAAGTGTATCATTTTGGAGGCTAATGCTGATGAATGCCTCGTTTTAGAGGGATAAGATGGGGACTCTGCTCACAGGGAATAGAGATGGTCTTGACAAGCACCCTGCAATTACAGCGTGATACCACATCACCACCTACTGGCTCCATCATGAAAATACACTCCACTGCACATGGCATACTTCCAGCATTCCTACACTGAATAGTGACTGAACTGGAAAAGCAGGTCGCAGGATTTTATGAAACTCACCAATCCCAGCGTTGCCCCCAGTGACGAGAACAACCTTGTCGGAGAGATCGCGACCCTGCAGGATCTCTAGGGCAGAGGTGTTCCCATCATACCGTTTTGGCTTCACCACCACATCCTCCACTGTAAACGCCTGGCGCGGGTCAAAGTATGTGGTCCGCTTGTTAATGTGACTGAGAATGAAAGGGGACAAAAAGGATGGGAGGGTGAGGTAAGAAATTATGAAATCAATTTAATAAGCCAGTGGTTATTGCAGAAAATAAAACAACAAAAAGGAATCCTGGTTTCTTCTGGGTGAGGTTGATGGGCACTCTGAGCCTTTCTCTTCCCTGGCAATTTAACCTCTTTAACCCTGCTCGACCCACTGGTGGGTTTTGTTATTACAGCTGCATCCTGTGCAGCCAAGCTTTATTCAAACCCACAGATCTTGATTTTATTACAGGAAAATGTGTGTAAAATGATGCACAAGACCTCTAGATATTTTCAATTTGATGTAATGCTGCAGCCAAAAAACAATGGCATTTTGGGAGCTTGGAATATATATGTGACATTGTCCTGCAATATTGATAAGATGCTTTTTTTCTAAGTTTGAAGGAGGAGAAAGTAAGGAGAAATTTAAAGGAAGAATTTTGTTTGTTTGAGGAGTTACAAATGGTCCCTGTTTGCTGTAAATCTTTTCTTGTAATGAACACCTAGAACTTACTCAACATAAAATATCTGTCCTTTATCATCAGTTTCTTGTTCCCATCCGTAAGGTAAATCTGTAGGGAAAGAAAAGCATCACATTGTTTGAAACTGTGCACAACCAGAATGCAGATGAGCAAATAAATACCCATGTTGTAGCACAAAGCCAAAACTTCCTAAAGACTACAGACAATATAATCAACTAGGCTACAGTAAGCGACACATTCATAAAACGCAATGCTATGACACCATTAGAGTGCCATGTTGCCATTTTTTAGAAAGCATTTAAAACATTTATCCATCTGCACAGAGACAGAACAACATGTGAAATTCAAGCAGTCACAGGCAAGATATGCACTCATGTGGGTCTTCAGCCAACTTCTGGTGGGTCCTCTAATAACAAAGAAGGGATGTTTTAACAGGTCTTTGTTTCGGTGGAAAGATGAAATATCACATTTGAGCCGGCAGTTGAAAAAGTTAAAGAACCATTGCCTTGAGTAATAAAGTAATCGTTTGCAGGTGGAAAAAGGGCAGAGAATAAAAACTGAATCACGCAAACCTCCAGCACAACGTTTTTTCTTCCCTGTCTTGGGGTGCTCCCACTGCGTCTTCATCTCATCATGGCTGTAGGTAGACAGAGAAAATCAAAGAGAGGAAGGGAGTGATTTACTTAACATGTTGAAACAATACAGGAATCATATGCTTGCAATCTAAGTTATTACCATAAACCTAGAGGATAGTAGCGCACTGCCCCACCAGCAATGAGGCTTTATGGACTCAATCTTCAAAGTTGGCAAAGGATTACAAGAAAGAGAGTATACATTCCAAATTCAGCCTACAACTTACATGTATTTCATAGCATCTTAGTCATGGCATTAAGGTTACAATCTAAAACAAGGCTACAAGTGTGCAGCACTTAGAGAGTTCACTTGCAGAAATAGATAAATGCCATCCCTAGAAATATAAATAAATGACAAAGAAAACGGACTGTTGTATGTAATGCTTCGCATAACATAGCCACTGTCTGAATCTAAAAATTTGTCACAATATTGCCTATGCATTAGCCTAACAGTGCGCATTTTTATTGATATTATCTGGGGGAAAAAACATGTTTAATAAAAAATTAAAACAGAGGAGGATTTCTGTTTTTGCAAGTGACCCCTTCACTTGCTCCCTGCAGCCTAAGCTTGGGAGACTTTGTTCAGTGTCACATAAGCACTGTCTGACTTGATTCATGCTATCAACTCAAACAGAGTAGAGTTAGCTACCGGATGATATCACCGGTATACTACTTCGCTACAGTAACTTAAGCTAAACCCAGCTCTTGCAAATTCAGAAATAATTGTTGACTGGCTGTGGAATTATTTCTGTTAAGGTGGTTTTATCGTTACTAGTGAGATATCACTTACTTTGCATAGTAGACCCATCCATCTTTCGTAGATCTCTCTTCCCATCCAGGAGGCAGCTCATCCTCACTATCTGTATCATCCATACCTGCGTATTTTAGAGCGGCCATAATTCGCGTTTTTTCACGTAAACGACGGGGATGTCGATATAAAATAACAAGGGATGCCTATTATAGTAATGAATGCAGCTGTCAGAACAGTGGACTCACATCCCAGTAATCTCTCTCCAGCACTTCCGCAACAACAGAGTGACGAGACCGAAGTGCAGTATGGGTAATTGAGGCTGAACAAGCGTTCGCCCACAAAAGCCACCTCAAATGCTTTAGTTTTACCAGTAATGAATGATTAATGTTATTTCAAACGTATCACCAGTGCTAGAAAGACCAAGATATAACGTCTACTACAGTATCATCCAATATTTCCGTATAGAAACTAATTAACTAAAAACTAAATGGTTAAGGCAGATGTTTACTGTATCTTCCTGAAATTATCAAATTCCTCCTGTGCACACTGCCATTTCCTGTGTCATAGTAAGTACTTTGGTGTTATTTTAGAGAAACAAATGCTCGGCTATTAAAAACCACTAAAATGCTAACTGGCTATTAACTATTAACAGCTCCCAAATGGTTGTAGAATGTTTTTGCCACAAATTTCCCATGCTGTTTTAAGAGGGTTCAGGGTATTTGTACTTCAGAAAAGAGCACATTTTCAGAACTGGCTGCATGAAGGTCATGCTAAACATGTTAACCACAGACTGTTAAAAACAAAACAAAAAAAAAAAGGAAGAAAGACAAAATGAATGTGGCACTGTGGGCCTGCTGGAGTGTTTAAGAGTATATTTTGAGGTCAGAATTTGTGCAGCTTAGTAAAAGGAGTCAAATCAAGTGAAGTTTGTCTATGGAGCTCTCACTGCAAGAACAAATAACTCAAATGACTTTACAGACAACAAGCCTGTAGCTACATAAAACTACCATCAGTCAAAAAATGTTGTAATACACTGTGCAACACAATAAAATACAAGTAATCAAAACAAAGTACAAGAAAGCCATAATATGCTGGAAAGTCATAACAAACTGACTTAAGCTGGCTGAGCCCAGCCTATCTGGCACTCGTGCCAATGCTAAGTGGAAGGAAAAACTGCCTAAGATAGTGTAAGAAACCTTAGGCAGGACAAATCAAAGAGGTATCCACCACCAAGACAGCTGAGTGAGCCCTAGATTACAGGACATAACAGCGTACAAAAGGGACAATAACATGAGCCCTTACAATGACATAAGAAAACAAGTCAAAGAGAAGCATGCTGAGGCACTAAGGTGGGACTTTGTGCTTTTTGGGAAAACAACTAACATCTTTGCTCTCTAGGCATTTAGTAACAGGAAATTTGATGTCAGCCACATTTTGACAGTAGGTAAGCAAGCCAGTTTTCCAATGCCAAATTCCACTTCATCACACTTGAGGTTTTGCACTAAAGCACTTCCACATTTATATCACATGTTTCTGTGGTTATTAATAACCACTTAAGTTCATGCTTTCATCCACTGTGCCCTGATGACGACAAAACAACTGGGACACACGTGCACTTTGATGATGTTACACATTACTTGGGGGAAAAAAACTGAAGTGGTAGAGCTGTGGAATCAAGTCTGCAAAAATGCTGAACATACAGCAGTCACGTACTCTTGATTGCTGTGATGCTCGACTACACAACATTTCTCGTTATATTTTATCCCAACAACAACGTACCATCTTGCTTAGACAGCAAGATGTCAGTCTGACAGAGTGGACCGTGCTTCTGAACCCAGCTGAGGTAAATATGCAGTACAACTGAAATCCAAGTAAACTGAGTGTGTGTCATGTTGTGTTACTCTGTGCTATATCATGTCTTCCATCCCCTACAGAAATTTCATGTGATGTCATGTCCTCACGTGTTCCACGTCCAAAAACCACATGTAGTCCAAATTAATTTGCATGTGAAATGTATGTTTATTTAAGGGATGGACAGTCATTTTCACAAAGCAGTTTTAGTCTGTAGTAGGCATTTTCCTTAAAACAAATGCACCTTAAGCAGTTGGTACCTGTCCTAGCAGGATATTCTGACCCAGGAGATCTCAGACCTGACTACAGACTGACGAGTACACAAGCTCATTCATCTGGTGTCTACTGAAGAGGAACGTGGCTCAGGGCCCACAATGTCTGTGCCGATATTTCTGTTCTGGCTTGCCCATGTAATCCCATACAAAGTGGAAGCCAAGGCTTCTCAGTGCTGAAGACAACCATCTGGTGCACAAGGTTGCACAAAAAATCTAGCTAGTTTAAGAGGGCAAAGTTATCACTTATCCAACACAAGATGAGTTTAAAAAATATTGGCAGAGCACTCATCCAACTAGCTCAGCGTCCAGCACTTCAGTAAGGTAGTAGGTCTATTAATGGATGCCATATAAGAATCAAAAAGTTAAAAAATGACTATGTGAAGTCCATGTTCCACTCTATTAAAACGCAAGCTGTTTTTGATTATACAAGGCAGTTAGTGTCTTCAGTGGATTACTTCCAGTCTTTCCATAATACCAGCAAATCCACAAATCACAGTTTAGATTTCTTTAAGCAAAGGATTAATCCCAATAGGAGTTTTTGTTTGTTTGTTTTTTGTAACAAATTTCACAGGGAGATTGTTGAGTAGGCATGATGTAGGTTTAGAGGTAAGCACTAATTGATGCCTTCACTAAAAGATAATTTCTCAAACTGAGAGGGTATGCAAGATCCATTGTTACTGCCCTCTCTAACCTGATGTAAAGTTCTACCATCCTAACATGCAAATTAATCAGGGTGTAAATGATTTGCTTTAACTCTGTTAATGTGTAATGTTTTTGTCAAGTCAAGTTTGCACACAAGATATCATGAAATGTAAGTAGCATCATGAAATGATGAGTGATTTGAATGATATTTGGTGAGTACATTTATGATCCTCAAAGTAAAATTCCTCTTGATTGTGGTGCCCTATGAACTTTCCTCCAGTGCCACCCTCAGCCCAAACATTTGTACACATCATATTGCCAACCAGAACAAGATCAGATTACCAGGTAATTTGATGAGAGTACTGATGCTCTCCTGGAAATGAATCCTTTCAATTTTGGTGTCATCATTACCTTTTCTCGCATGCCACCCTTAGGGCCAGAAGGTCAAACCTGATATCTCACAATCTATTTACTGGATTGCCATGACATTTGGTGAGTTTGGTGGTAATAACTTTGATGCTCCCCACAGAATGAACCCTGTTAATTTTGGTCACATCGTGGACTTTCGTGTAGCACCAACCTCAGACAAAAATGTCAAATTTGCTATCTCAAAATGATCGATCGATATGGTATCCACAACTTTGGGATTTTCTGTTTTTGGTGGTATTAAAGACTGAAGCCACTTGAAAGTAAAATCATGAATAGGCTATGACTTTCCAAGGTCCGTGTGAAGAGACAAGGCCAGTTTTGTGCGTAATCCCCCCTCATTCTTATCAAGACTCATAGGTTACTTTCACATCAGCATCCTAACCATAACCACACAAAAGCCAATTGCCTAACCTTTACCATTTCTAACGTAATGTACTATTTTATAGTTGTGCAGCTAGCTAGCAACAGAAACAGAAAATAATTGCAATAACATCTGTATTACGTTTCTTAACATTACTTTTAAAATTGTAGATGCCAGTCCTTTTGGTGCCACAATTAGGTTTAGTAAATACACCCTGGTCTGTTAGCATTTTTCTTGGTTTACTACTGAGATGACAATAGAAACAGAGAGATGTGTCAACAACATTTGTATCATGTTATGCCTTCTGTTTAAAGTATAAACAAGGGAGTCAACGAAAAGTGGGCTCTAAACATTTTGGCAGTAGTGAAACTACTGTCCTTCTCCTGACTTCCGGGTTGGATCTCCACTCCGTTTAGTGCATGCGCCTGGGCAGCAGAAGGGGGGAGGGGTTAGGAGAGGGGCCGACCGACGCTGGGCAGTGTGTATGTGTGTGTATTCGCCACAACGTAGCAGCAAATGTGTCTCCTGGAAAGACACACACATAACGTGAGACGTGCAGATAAACGGTTGTTTAGACGTTTAAAGTTTTGCTTTTGGCGAATTAAGATTTCTTCGATGTTATATTGTGTATTTTAATAACATTCCGCTTGTGAAACGCAAATATTTACTGGCCAAGAGCAGCTGGCTTCGTTTCTGATCTAAAGAGGGTGTCCGCTTCCCCTCCCCTCGATGAAGCGTTGCGATGCCCTCTGATTTTATATCCCTCCTTAGCTCGGATCTCGACCTTAATTCCCCTAAATCCCTGTACTCCAAAGGTAAGATTTTTGTAAATAACGGTTACGATGACGACACTAACACGTTTTGTCCAGGTTTAGTCAGAACTAACGTGAATGTCAAGGTAGCTCACGTTAAGCTGCTAGCTAGCACTAGTTAGCTTTATTTTCCACTGCCAGCCAGTGTAACGTTAGCTAGCTGAGTTAGTTAGCTACATTTGGGTTGTCCATTGACGTTAGTTGGCTGGCTAGCATGCGTGGACAAGCTATGTAGTACAAGCTGGTAGTTATTAATGTAATCAGCTTTGACTGAGAACTGTTATTGTTTTGTCTGGTGCTGGGTAACATGTATGTTAGGTACTACAGACTACTAGCTAGCCAGAACAGTCTCCTACACTGCGTGAGGTCGCTCCAGCCACCACTATACATTGTTCACAGGTTTACTTTGGTCCTCGTGGGATTCTGCAGAGGTGTGGGTGTGCGTGTGTATCGCGAGAGAAAGAAAAGTCGTGCGTTTGTGTTGTCTTGTTAATCCTCCTTGTCCAGCTTTGTCAGGTCACAGTCCCCTGTTGTTTTGGTTTATGGATGGAATGAGACCAGAAATATCTTCCTCGCATTTCTTCCGTTTCAGACAAAGAATGCAGTTATTGGCTCTTGATAGCCCAGAATATGGCACTCACAATGCAAGGGTTAGGGGTTACAATCCCACTGGAGCCAGCAAAGCTAAAATGTGATCACTCACAATACTGTAATGTGCTTTGGACATGTGTCCACCAACTGTTATGTTATTATTAGGAAATTGTTGCTGCATCATCTGGCAGCTAAGTCAGAACCAGAACACACAAATTGTCTTGTTTTGGTCAGCTAGATTAGTGGGTAACACAATAACTTTGTCCTTAATTTCTACCACATCCCACTTCTTGCCTATATAAGATTATGGTAGATGCTTTCACTTTATACATTTGTATCAAATTCATGTGCAGAAATGTTTATCTGAATATGGTACTAACATTATGCCATTGCTTATTCATGAGTATGCTTAGTGTGTCATGTGTTGTTGGGTGCTCCTCTGGTGCAGTAACCTGATTCTTGAGAATATTTGCATGTTGCATTTTGATATGGCACAGGTTAAGAACTGAGCTGCTTGTTTTATTTCCCTGGTATCCGTAGTTTCAGACAACATGTGGACCAATAGCATGTACATGCACACCCACAGTCCACTCCACTCAGCCTTTACCTGCTACCCGACCTCCTGGTCCCACATCTGTCTTGACTGCTATGTATAGGGTGCCCATGAACCAGCAGTAAGCATTGTTCTGTGACCCTGAAATGCTCAGTTGAGCTTGCCATATGGTCACACTGTATCACATGATGACAGCTTATTTATATCTCAGTAATTGGGTGTGCACTTGTGTGGGGAGGGGGGTGGCAGACTTGCGCATCAAACAGTTTGACACCTCATCTATATCAGGCTAGAAGTGAGAGAATGGACAGGAGGGCAAGATACATCTCGACCTAACAGTAGGCATCTTTTACAGTCTAGTTTAAAACATGATGGCAGGGTTGCCTGGATAATAGGCCTATAACTGACCATCCATGTGATTCAGTAGGTTTCTGTTTTTAACAGATAGATTGGTCAGTCAGCTGTAATAATGAAGAGAACATGGATAGGTTTATGTAAGATTTAAGTCCAACCTGAATATTACTGGTATTTAAGTTTGTGCCAGTCATCTAGGTGCCCCCCTCCAAACACCACCACCAAAACCACATTATCACAGGTGCTGCACAGTCTGCATGGATAGAGATATCAGATGTCATTTCCCTACCTCTAAAGAAGAAGCTCTTTTCTGCCTTTTGTTCTTGTACAAAATGGAAAAACTTCCCCAGATTTGAAACTTGCCCAAGCTTGATCACCCATCATGGTAAACATATAGCCTTGATTTGCTTTTGTCCACGTTTCTGTTTTTATTGTTATTTAATTGTCTTGGAGTTGAGTGTTTTCACGTTTGTGCGTACATTACATTATGCTCTGCTCACTCTCAGTAACCTGACACCCACAGGAAGAGATGGAAGTCTCTGCCAGGAAATAATCCCTAAAAACATTTCACCTCATAAACTTGACTGTCGCATCTGTGTCTTTTTATTTAGGGTCTTTTTTAGCTGGCCAAAAATTAGTTTCCTGTTAGGTTGAAATACTTTCAGCAATGTTGGCTCATTTTAAAAATGTTGAAGATGCTGAATAAGTCAAATTTAATTACCTTGTAATTACATTGCATTGCAGGCATGCATTGTCAAATAACCGGAGGAAACATAAATGTAAACAGTAGTAAACGGACTGTAGTTCTGAATGGCACTGGTGTTATCCTTTAATCATCTCATCATATAATAAGGCCCATGGAGAAGCGAAACTGGTGATCAGTTTTAAAATTCCATGCCATTTAATTTTAGTTTCAAGGGAAACAGAGATTGTTGCAAATAGCCAAAAATGGCTTTCTTTGTGGTTTGAGTGTAGTGAGTAGCTCTTTGTCTGTACTCTGGCTTGAGCATATCATATGTGTTCAACAAGAGTGTAATGAAATCAACCATTGTTGGGCACTGAGATAGATTCTTGGCTTGCATATTTTTTCATTTGCAACAAAAACATAGCCTGGTGAATCATCTATTCATCTGTCAACCCCCATCAAAGCCCCAGGCCAGCTGCTAAGAATAAAATTGGACCGGTGGGCTTGCCACTTGGCAAAACTTTTAAGGCATGTGTAATGTGAGCAGTGCATAACTATGTGGTGAGGTAATTGAATTGTTCTAAGTGTAGGCTAAAGTCAGTGTTTTTTCTACTCATGGGTTACGGCCCACTTTTGCGGACACACGCTGACAAGGTTATGGTGCTGTGTACACAAGCCCATTAAAAATGCATCTGACTTTGATTGTAGCCAATACGCACCAACAGTTTAATAAAACTATTTGAAGCTATTTCAGGAAGATTATCAGTGTCCAGTATTCATTTTGGGAACACTGTGAAGTTAAAATTGTATTTCTTTTGAATGTAATGACATTGTAGTTATCTGAAAACAGAGACCAATAACTATGTAATGTAATATACAGTATGTGTGTAGAAATATACGAGGTGGTGTTGTTTTTGTAATATGTCACTACATACTATGAAGGTTATATATTTGTATTTGATAATAATCCTCACTCCAAATTGCCCAAAGGCGTGAATATGTGTGTGAGTGTGTCTGTGTGTTAGCCCTGTGATGGGCAGACCATGTCCGTGGTGTTCCCCCGCCTTCTAGCCAGTGCATGCTGGGATAGGCTCCAGCCCCTCGCAAACCTGATTAGGATTAAGCGGGTATAGAAAATCAATGGATGGACAGTGATCCTCATTCTTGGAAGTGGCCATGTTCTCTATTGCTCTCACCTATTCTTCTGCAAAGCATTCAGTCTTTCCACTCAGTGTTCAAAGCAAAATTCCACTCTAAAACTGAATTCCCAAGTTATTTTATACAACATGGCATGGTTTAGTGGATATTTGTGGACATGAACAACTCTCTCTCAGAGTTTGAAATAAGAGAATCAAGACTAATTTTTAGGAACAGGACAACAATGTATAAATGTGAAAAACTATCATGGCAAAGAAGTGAATCACAAAACCACAATAAGAGGGCTTTTCTATCACAATTTCACAAGCTCCCCAACAAAATTATAGCCTATTATTATTAACATTTTGTAATGACCACATTAACCCATTACCATTGCAAAGATTTGTGGCTCATTAACAAACATATTTCTGCACAGGTTTATGTTGTTGTCATTGAACTTTCAGTACATTGTATTCTGGTTGTGTACTGAATTGTGAATCTCATATTGTGTATCAAAGCTTTACAGCTGTGAGCGTCACCATTCACTTTGTGTGGGAAGAAGAATCAGTGGTGTCATACTATGACCTTTTCCATCTAAATGAGATTTAGGCTATTTCATTCTTTGCTTACAGTAAGTGATGAAAAAACATGTCTGATTCCAAGGAAATCTCCCTGAGCACTATCTCTGCCAGTAAATATCGCCTCCTCTTCACTGTAAGTGATCAAGGCCCTGAATTTGTCTTACAGCATTCAAGATTTTTTTCTTTTCTTTCAAGGCTCGAGGGGTCTTTGTTCTTATCAACAAATCTCTAAACTGCCAAAGAACATGGGTAATAATCCACATTACATTTTAGGGTAGATTCCACTTTAATGAAATGGCTGGGAAAGTCACCTAGACAAAAAATACAACTGTGGTGTAATTCAAGGACCCTAACGTTTCAGCACACAGCCTGTGGGCCAAACCAGCACTATAGTTCATTTTAATTAAGGTGCTGAACCTCTTTGAAAACAGTTTTACTGGTATTTATTTTCATTTCCTAGGAAGCAAACTGCCTTGGATCATATTACATCACTTGACTCTTGACACTTGACACTTGTAAGTCAAAGCTTATATATTATCCAAGATTATTTTCCCTGGAATGAACAACTTGGTTACTGCCTTTTAATGTGAATACTTGATAAACTGGGTCATTGCTTTATGGATGAGTTAATGCAACTTGATGCAAAACCCCTGTAGAAACACTGACTTAAATAAACTCATTTGCAGGCTCCAGTCTGCATGACAGGACAAAAAGGTCATCATAACAACTTTAAATCTGTAAAAGTGATCATCCGTTCACATCCTTGGCAGGGGGGTTAGAAGCTGAGCGGACAGCCACAGATCACTTTACCGGATGATGTTTTTCTGGATAACAGGTTCTTGTGGATCTCATATTTGACTTGATGTGAATATGAGGTTCAGCTGTCATGAGGACTCTTCTTCTTGCAGTAGGAGGGGAATGTTTGTGAGCTCAAGCTTCAGAGAGTCAGAATGTCATGTAAAAATGAGAGTGATAAGAAAATGTGTGGCAGGTCTCTGTGTTGGAGCTGTGTGGGACCTGCGAGCAGTCAAAGAGTGAGTCAGTCATGACTGAGGTCATGTTGGGTTCTCACTCAACCCCTAATACATCCATGCACAAAGACTCACTTTCTCGACACCGTGAACAAAGCACAAGGGACAGAGATGGAGGATTATCATGGTGATCATGCACCAATTGCTCTCTCCCAGAATACCACATAAAAGGTTATAATATGGGCCAAGTTTGCTAAGTCACCAAGGTTTGATAGAGATCTTTGTTTAGCCCTCTATATTGAAAGTTTTGAAAACAGCCTGTTCTGGTTGGCCTGGTTTAAGACAGCGCCTCTTAACAAGCAATAAACCTTGGCTTGGCGCTTCCATGGCAATATTTCAGTTTACTGCCCCTCAGTGGTTCACTGTTTGAACTTGGTTACAGTGTAGTTCTTTGTGTGGACTGTGGTGACTTTGTGTTGTCTCTCCTTCAGCAGCATCGTTGGCGTCTCAGAAGTGAGAGATCATGTGTCTGTCAGTCTCACCATTCTGCTGGTGCTAAGTCATAGCTGAGTATCAGATGACTGCTACACATGCTGCGTGCTGCTGATGCACAGCTGAAATATCCATGTCAGGGTGTCGATGGGCCCCTGTTTCTTAGCAACCAGGCTACCTAATGGTGTGTTTATCTACAATCAGTGGTGGTTTATTCTAGAGTAGCTGGTGTTTGTTTATAGTCTACTGGGAATCCTGCTCCCATCATGGATCAAGGAATGTCTCCTTGGATTTTATTTTACGCAACCTCGTGAGGGGCCACAATTATCACAAGATACCCCGTGATTTTTTTGTTGATGTCGGGGGTAATTTTGATTATGAAACAGGTTTGCTCCAGGATCAGTTCTAAATAGCCAGGGTTTTACTGTTTAAAACAGTTCTTTTTTATGTATTTATTTCCTGTTATGTGTACAGTTGTGCAGGGGACGGGTTTGGGGCTAAATGTGCCCCATGAGTTTTCATCAACAGCGGGCACCGCACTTATGCTGCAGTGCGTTGTGTATGAAGTGTGCAGCTTTTTCTATTTATTTTTGGCTAGCAATGCACAGTAATCTGATTTTTGTTTTTCCAGCCTAATTTTGTTTATTTTCTCCCTTCTCATTGTCTGTGGTAGAGTCAGTATATGACCTCCTCCCCAAAGAGCTCCAGCTCCAGCCCTCGTCCGCCCAGACAGACCCACCCACCATGAGCCAAAAGAGTGGGGGAGAGGCGGGACCGCCACCCTCTGCAGCCCTGGCCTCAGGTGAGCCTCCTACTCACCATGCTAACACCATGATCTGGGATCAGCTTCTCCTTGCCAAGTCATTCCCTAAACCACCAGGGGTGGAAATGCTAATGCAGTCTTTTATCAATGTCTAGGTGCAACTTCAACCTTTCACCAGTTACCGTTACGTTCTGGGACTGAATGTTTTTGACTATAGGTAATATACCCCAGCTTAAATACTGAATGTAGATGGCAACATGATATTGTCATATCAGTTTTAATTAGGTATATATGCAGTGTAGCCTTATGCTGATAGTTTTGGGTCTTACCTTAAATAATCACATCACACATCCGTCATGTTATGAAATGGAATAAGGGTTAAAATAAAAAAAAATCTGCCTAAATTGCATTTTGGCAATGTTTTTTGTTGTGAGGACATGATGTGTTTTGCTTCGTTTGTGCAAAGCAATTAGAAACCCTAAGTACCTCTGAATTAGCATGCCTGTGTGTAGGCCTCTCTTTAGGTTTTGCTTTTAAATGCTTTAACAAGAGAATGTACCAAAAGCAGCAATATATGAACATTCCTGACTCTCACACTCCCTGACATATTGGCACACTCGCTCTGTTCTAGGTCATCAGATAAGTTTTTAAGGCTTGAAACTGTTAGAATTTTGCAGCTGAATGATTAATCTGCTTCCATCTTTGAAAAGAGCTGACAGATTCAGTAGTGATGCAAGCTCAACAAAGAAGTTGCCCCTAGCTATTGGTAGACTGTCTTTTAAATGTCATTCAGAAAAGAAAAAAAAAAGGAAATATGGTCTGATCTTGGATCATGGTTCAGGGCAGCCAACATCAAGTATGATTGTGAAACATTCTTCTCTTGAGTTCCATCTTGATGGCAAACTAACTGGTCAACAGTCAAGTGGGAGAGAGCGCTTTTGTTAATGCTATCTGTTCACTATCCTGTCTGACCCAGCTGGCCCTAAGCACTGCTGATCAAAAGCATGACAACTGTATTGTCCTTCAGATTATCATTAACCAAATGCACTTGCTTCAAAGTGTCTATAAATGATCAGCTTCAAAAGTTACTCCTTCCTTCAGTATGTTAACTCATCAAATTTACTGATTGACAAAAGTTGAGTCTTGAATCATCAGCTCTCTTGTTGCTCATTGGCTGTCTCGTTTTTATTGCAGGAAGTTCCCTCTGAGGCAGGGAGTGTCTGCATATAAAATGGTCTGCAGTTCACTGCTCCATAGGTCAGAGGCTTGTTTATTCTGTCTCCATGGCTACGCTCAGTCCCAAACCAAATCCTCCAATTGGCATGCGCAAACTATTGTGTACTACTGAATGCACATTGCACAAACTACTGTAACCCCAGCAAATTTAATTTGGCGCCACATTACCAGCTTGCAAATTTGGCTGTACAAGAAAGTTTGACCAGATTTTGTTATTTTTCTTTCTGGCAATGTGTATGTAACAATTTGTAGCTTGCTTTTGTTTTTGTAAACAAAGCATGCCAGTTTTGTCACATTGATTTTAATTGAGAAAGGTTTTGTAGAAATCAAAACAATGTGGGGCCTATAGTACCCTTCTCAACTTTAACTTCAGAATATTTGATCAATGCTCGAGAGCTCTCGCATGCACAGTGAGGGCATATAACAGACAGAAGTTCATTGAAATTAGAGTTGGGAAGAGGGGAAATCAGGACAAATCATGCACAAATTCAGCTGCTTGAATGGGACTGCTAGCCTGCTCTGCGCTGAACATCTGCACTAACTCTGTGATTTATATATACTACAGATGCCACCTCTTCCACCTCCAGCCCTTCTGCCTCTTCCTCCCTGGCCATGGGAGTCCCGTGCTCTGGTCCCTCCACAGGCCCCTCTACCTCAGCCTCGGACCACATCAAGGCTCCACAACATCTTCACAGCAGTGGAGGGGATGGAGCTGGAGCTTCAGAGAAGCTCTGTGTGGAGGGTGCTCTTTCTGCCTCAAGCCGAGGCAGCAATGGAGCAAACGCTGCAGCAGGAGACGTAGGGTCAGGAGTGTTGCCAGGGTTAAGTGTTCAGCAGCCTCAGAATACTCCGTCAAAATGGAGGCCTGTGTTGAGCATCTCTCCACCGCCCGAGGACCTATTTGACGACAGCCAGATGTCTTGCCAAGAGGACCCCCCTCCTTCTGGCCCACAGGGTCCAGACTCAGAGCACAGCAGCAGCATGTGGGCAGACGACTCCGCCTCCAACTTCAGCTTGATCAGCTCTAGCTCCTACAACGACAACACCGAGGTACCGCGAAAGTCCAGAAAACGCACCCCTCGCCAGAGACCCGGCCCCAAGCCTACTCCTCCAGAGGACAGCATGGATGTGTTTGACGCAGATAGTGCCAAGGCCCCTCACTTTGTCCTGTCCCAGCTGGGCCCCGACAAGACCACCCCTAAACCCAGGTGGGGTGCCTCTTATTTCGTGCACATATGTTTAGCCTTTCAAGTCACACTATCCCTGTACCCCTGCTGGGACACATTTAATTTTCATTTGTCATTCAGTTTCCTTTGGCGTAATTGAGTTTGTGGAAGCTATATTAATGCCATCATGGCATGTTTGTTGCTGTGCAGCTCTCTGGAGTCTGGGACTCTGGTGAAGGGCGGGCCGCTGTCTGGTCAGTACCCCCAGAGGAGTGATGGGAAGGAGCTAAAGATCCTGGTCCAGCCAGAGACTCAGCACAGAGCCCGCTATCTGACCGAGGGTAGCCGAGGTTCTGTCAAAGACCGCACGCAGCAGGGCTTCCCCACTGTCAAGGTTAGAGACCGACATAAATAGGCTATTTCTTGGCAGAAAAAAATATTGCAGTGTCAGTGAACTCAATGAATCTGCCTTTTTCTTTAATTATGTTATGTTTCATACTTCTTGCAGAAGTCAAGACAGATATTTTACATGTGATGAATTGTGTTTTTGTCCCCAGTTGGATGGTGTGAATGAGCCGGTGGTGCTGCAGGTTTTTGTAGCCAACGATGCAGGGAGGATAAAGCCTCACGGTTTCTATCAGGCATGCAGAGTGACGGGGCGCAACACAACGGCCTGCAAAGAGGTGGACATAGAGGGTACCACTGTTATTGAGATCCCACTGGAGCCCGGCAATGACATGACACTCGCGTAAGGGGTCGTCTTTCCTCTTGCTTATTTTGTTATGGTTTGGTTGGCGTGTTGTTATGGTGTTATGTTAGTAGTTGTTTTTGTGCTTTGTTGGATATGCCTGGTGTCACTTATGACTGTCTGGTGTTAATTCTACAGGGTAGACTGCGTGGGAATATTGAAGCTTCGTAATGCGGATGTGGAGGCTCGTATTGGCGTGGCTGGGTCTAAGAAGAAGAGCACGCGTGCCAGGTTGGCCTTCAGAGTCAGTATCCCTCAACCTGATGGATCAGTCCTGACTCTGCAGACCCCATCATCACCCATCCTATGCAGTGAGTAGCCAGGCAGAACATGCAGAAGAAACTAAAAATCTGTTAAACTAAAAGTGTATTTTTCCCAACTGATTTTTCCGAAATGAAAGAACTCCTGGTAAATATTTTGTTTTGGAACATGCATCTTTCTACATTAAATCCCACACCTGTAATGATACTTGTTATTTTTGTCTATTCGTGAAGGTGCATCCACCAGTGTTTCTCATAGGCTGCCCAGGACCACTTGTCCCTGAGCAGGAACAAACGGTCCTGAGCAGGAACAGACACACACACACACACACACACACACACACTTAAAGAAGGTGGAGACATGGCTTTGTGTTCATTTCTGTTAGCCTAGGTAAATTAGCCGACACAGATTAAAGTTCGATTTCAGAGAGGCAAGACAATGATCTGTAGGCAACACAAGTGGCATAGTGCAATGACAAATGTCTGAGGCAGGTGGAGTCTACCTGCATTCGCTGCCAACAAACCAAATGACAGACATATTCTCAAATTACTTTTTAAGATAGCTGATTCCAACTCCTCGAGCCAACTTCCTTTTAACAGTAATTTTTGTTTTCACTGAGGAGCATTGTAGTTCTTCATCTGTCAGACATCACTCCACACCTGATTTTAGTGCTGCTGTTTCAATAGAGCGTGTTTGAATAGAGCGTCCTTCCTGTTGGATTGCATCCAATTCAGCAGACTCCCATTGTGAAAATGAAACTTAATATTCAACAGTTTATTCAAATTGGCGTGTTTGTGTCAGTGTTTCTAACAGAAATTAATCCAGAATCCATGACAGGCTGTGATATATTGAAAATAAATCAATTAAGGTACACCATCTGCTGGTTTTTGTTAAGTCATAAAGCATTCTAGTTGATTTGTAAATAAGTGTAGATAATATTTGTAACTGAAGTCTTCAGAGAGTTGGCTTCACCTACCCATTTCAATTTACTATTTGTATTCCTCTACCTACTCTGTACTTGTCTGCCTAATACTTGTAAGAGTATTGTCTATCTTGGTAATAATTCTATGACAGTATGTACAATTAGCATGAGACCTGGAATATATGCAAACTGTTAGTAAGAAATTGGGGCAGAGGCCTTATATTACTACAGGTTGAAATGTAAAATGAATCAAATTGTTGCCTTGCGTCACATGAGTTTGGGTTGACCCCACTTTGTTTGACAGCCATTTTTCATCCAGGTATTTTGGGGATTAACCACTCACTCAAAGGAAAGAGGATGATTTGATGCATACATTTTTTTACTTAGAAAAGATTTCATCTTGTGTCTGCAGAGGTGTTCAAAATTCAGCCAACAGGTTTGTCACAAAAGGCAAAAGTTTGTCTTTAAGTCTGCTCAGTTGAATTTCATGAATCTTGGTACAAATTCTCTATGGCCAAGTATTAGTTAAAACGTGTGTGGTTTTGGCTAAGTGGTATTATGAGATGAAAACATTTTAGTGGTTGGTGCATTGCAGCCCCCTAACCACCTTATTGCACAACACTGTTTGATTCCTTTTTTCTGTCTTTCCAGCCCAACCAGCCGGGGTGCCAGAGATCCTGAAGAAGAGCCTTCACAGCTGCTCAGTGAGAGGAGGAGAGGAAGTATTCATCATAGGAAAGAACTTCCTCAAAGGAACCAAAGTCATTTTCCAGGAGAACATTTCAGGTACTGTAGCCAGAGTGGCATTGTCAATATTGTCCTTGGTATTAGGATTATTTAGGATTACTGTGCCGATGTGTATATTTGCATGTTAACTCTGGTGAATGAAGGAATGAAAATACTTTTCTTTCACTGTTAGATGATAGTTCCTGGCAAGCTGAGGCAAAGATTGACATGGACTTATTCCATCAGGTACATGCAAATGATTAACATGTACTCTCCCCTTTTTCTTCTTGCACTATATTACATTTTGAACTTCAATTCTTTCTGGTTCTCCGTTTGTTCTGCAAAATGTGATTTCTCTGTGGGATCCCTTCTAATCGCTCTGCTCTGTTTTGTAGAATCATTTAATAGTAACAGTCCCTCCGTTCCACAACCTATCAATCACTTCTCCTGTTTCTGTGGGAATCTTTGTGATGACCAATGCTGGTAGATCACATGATGCCCAGCCCTTCACCTACACTCCAGATTCAGGTATGCCCTCTCGCTTCAGAGAATAGGCTAACTACTATCTAATTCATCTGTTTGCAGGCACTAAGGGGTATCCTCTTGGGAATTTTAGATCTGTCCTGTAAATCATAAGAAGTATAGATAGGGCTTCATGATTATGGCTAAAATGATAATCTCAGTTATTTTGCTAGATGCCGTAATCATGATTATTACTCACATTTATGAGTCTTGGCAATTTTAGGAAAAATATTTTACTATACTTTTGCTTCTTTAATCAACATCTTCACTGTTTTCAACTACAGCAGACAGCAGATGTAAATCAAATGAAACGTTTCTATGTTGGTGTTGAGATGACAATATAATATAATACAGTTACTTATGGTGGAAACTCAAATCACAATATACAATTGTAGATGATGAATTTTGCAGCCCTAGTTATACAGCAGTCGCAGGTGCAGTCCTTTAATAGACCGTTTTCAGCCCTGTGTTTCCATTCTCATCCTCAGCGGATAACTCACTTCGCTTGGCAGTAAAAACAGAGGGGGCCACTCTGGTCAAGACATGTCTGTTTGATGGCCAGATCAAATCTATGACTTCTGAGGCATCTGATTCCTCTGGTCAGCCATCCAAACGCCAAGAGGTAACACCAATGGAAGTTTCCAGCAATACGCCACCCACAGAAGTCTTCAAGGTAAGAAACTGATATTGTCATTGTCAAGATGGAGAAAGCCAATAAATATTTACTTCCATATTGGGATCTATGGAACTTATTTTCCTGTCTCTTTCCTCAGCCATCCCCAGACCCTCTGGTCACAGCTCAGCAGACCCTTGAGCTCAGCTCCAGTTCTCACCCAGGTGGAGAGTCCTTTCCGAGCCCCATGCCCCTACAACCTGAGGATGTGGAGCTTCCACAAGCCCCTCCCGTCTTCCCCAGCCTAGAGCCCTTAAGCACCATACAAAAGCAAGACATTGCTCCCACAACCTCTTTCCCTGTATCAGGGGACACCACCATCCCCCCTGTACCCCCAGAAGTCCCTCAGCAGTTCCTCAGAGACCCCCAGGAGAACCTCCCTCCAGAGGGTTCCAGTAGTAGTGGTGGGGTTGTGGTTATGTCGATGTCCCCTATGGCGTCTCCTGCTCAGCCCCAGCCACAACAGTCCCAGGTTCCCCTGTTCCCCCAAGAAGGGGTTGCCCAGCTTGAGAGGGCAGTTAGGGAGCTGCAGGCTGGAAACAACACCGCACTCCAGCAGGTCTTGGAGGCAGCAGTGGCTCAGCAGCAGCTGAACTCTGTGCTGTACAGTCCTACGACCTCTGCAGAATCCCTGCAGCAGCATGTCCAGGAAAACATGAATAGTCTTAGACTGGGAACCACAGAGAACTCATTAGCCACACAACAGCAGCTACAGATACAGCAGCAGCAGCAAATACAACAACAGCAGCAGCAACAACAACAACAAATACAACAACAGTTCCAGCAGCATCAACAGCTGCAACAACAACAACAGCAAATCCTTGGCAACATACAACATCAACAGCAGCAGCAACATCTCCAACAGCAACAGCAGCAGGTCCTTGGCAACATGCAGATCCAACAACAACTTTTACTGCAACCACAGGACCCACAGCAGCTGCAGCAGCAACAGCAGCAAATCATAGAGAACATACAGCAACAACAACTTCAACAGCAACAACAGCAGCTGCAACAAAATCAACAGCAGCAAGTCCTTAACAACATTCAGCTTCAGGATCAGCAACAACAAAATCAAATACTTACCAACTTACAACAACATCAGCTTCAGCAGCAGCAGCAGCAACAACAACAACAACAAAATCAAGCACTGAGTAACCTACAACAGCAACAACAGTTGCAAGAGCAGCAAGTATTGGAGAACCTCCAGCAGCAGCTGCAGGCGGAGCTGCTCCAGCCCCAGATCCATTCCTCCCCTCAGACACAGCAGCCTGTGTCCCTCCTGCAGCAGGCTGGGGAGTTGCTCACCATCCAGACCAGCTTCCCACAGCAGCCTCCATCCCACACCTCTCCCCCACAACAGCTCTTTCAGTCTCCTCGGCCCCTCACTGAGAGCCCAGGCTCGCAGCAGCAGGTTCAGGCGGCCCTGCTCCAGAATACCCTGACTGTTCTGACAAGTGGCAGCTTAAACCCAGAGCAGCAGTCCACAGGCTCAACCCTGTACCTGTCTCCAAACCCTCAGCCCCAACAGCAACAGCAGCAGCAGCAGCAGCTGGCATTCCTCTCCTCCATGGAGACGTCTGCCAGTGAGCCTCAGTCTGTTTCTATGTTTCAGAGCCAACCCCAAGCCCAGCTTTCCCAAATGCAGCAACAGAGTACCCCCATGGAGCAACAGCAGTCTGCCCAGCAGAACCAACAACAACCGCAGCAGCTTCCAATGGACCAGCAGAGCTCCTTGTTCCAAAGCCACTCACAGGCCAACCCTCTCCCACAGAGCCAACTCTCCCAGCCCCAGCAGACCAGTCTGCTCCTCTGCACCACAGACCTTAACCCCCAGGCTCTTCCCCCGGCGCTCCTCTTCAGCACTCAGAACCAAGGCCCTTCCCCTATGGGCAGCATCGAGGTTGGGGTGGGGATCCCCCAGCCTGACCCAGCAGAGCCCATGTCCTTCCAAGACCACAGCTCTTCGGGCAGCAACTCTACTTCCACTGAGCCACCACAGCCGAGCCTGTTCCAGGAACAGCAGCCAATGCAGGTGGGGCCGAGCTCCAGCAGCGCCCCAAACAGTCAACCAGTGGAGCTGTTCCTGCCACAGACCTCTCTATCTGGGCTGCCAAGCACTATTGGTACACAGGAGCTGAGCAGCCAAGCTCCCACCTCCGGCACAACCATCTTTGTGGTACAGGGTGGTGTGAGTGTGGTAGCCAACCCTGGCCAGCAGCCTCCCGAGCAGCTTTTCCAGGCAACAGTGGGTGGGAGTGTGGCACCACAGGGACAGACCAACCTGTTTGTGTTTGGCATCCAGAACGGTAAGAATACTTATTCTTTTTCACTTCTTAAGTGCAGAAAAAAACGAAATAGTGTTGAAGCTTTAAGATATTTAATTTAGATGCTATTTGATGGTCATTTTTTGTCAAAGCCATTTGCAAAATGTGTGTCTAGTCAGTATGGGTGGCACATGTGTGAATCAAACCCCTAACCCTGACAGTGTTAGTGCCATGCTCTATTGAGTTATACAGGAGCTACGCATGTCTGAATGTTTCTTCAGTTGTTCCAGTGCCATAATTGCATACCTGCCCTTTGTTAATAGTGGAATATCTCCATCATCTCTCTCTCTCAGACTCACCACAGCTGCTCACTTCCTCTGGACCCGCCCTGTCAGCCCAGAGCCAGCCCCAGAACCCCAGTCACATGCAGCCCCTCCTGGACCAGCCCATGGCCCAGACTGGAGCCCAAATGCAGACGACCATACACAGCAGCTTACAGAGCACCCTCCAGGCACAAATGCAGTCCAGCTTAGAGAGCGCCTTGCAGACCAACCTGCAGAATGCATTGCAGACAAACACACAAACTGCTCTGCAGACCAGTTTACAGGCAGCTATAGAAACAAGCCTGCCAACCCCAATGCAGACCAATCTACAGACACAGATACAGGGCAACATACAAAATACGCTGCAGGCGTCGATATCTGCCTCCTCCAACATGGATAAAATCGAGGACCTGCTGGAGAGCCTACAGAAGCAGTGATACATGCTGGGACCACATGGGCACTAAGGAGCGTGAGTTATTTATCCCAGAGTCTCACACCCTCAGATCCACATAAATTGGAGTTGAGTGGTTCCCTCTGCCAATGCCACAATACTCTCAAAAATTCACATTTCAGAAACAAATGCCCTTTTTACCCAGAACCCACACTATGTGCTCATGTAACTCCTGTTTTGGTGAATATTTATCGTTGATTATAGCCTACTGTACGTACAACCATCCTTCACTGAATTGATGAATCCTCCTTTGTTGAGTTATTACCCCTCTTGCAGGATCAGAGAGGCCTGTAATAACTGCTTCATCCATCAGTCTCGCATATGCAGTGTTTGTTTTTAGAGTGTTTTTAATAATGTGAGCCTAAAGAGATGATGGGAGGAGTAACCAGGTTTGGGGGAGAGGAGGAAAAACTGGAAAGGGATAAAGAATGTCAGAGCAACAGGGAAAAACGGTGATGAGGGGATATATGAGATTGCGAAGCTAATGGAGCAGACAGAGTAGAAAAAAAAAGGCCAGCTATGGATTGGATATCAGATGGCACATGAGCGTCAGATGTCAGTTATAATGAACTGTGAGACTTGGCCTCTTGTTTTGGCACCTCCCAGTGTTTCCATGTTTATTACTCACCACTGGGTTTGCAGAAGCTTTCTTGGTTAACTTTTAAAGAAGCATTCAGATACGTAGTGTGTGTATTCTTCTTTTTTTTTTTTTTTTGAAGGAGTTGGTAACTTTTACCAATTCAACGTGGATCGAAAGAATCTTTCCACTAGTGAAAATGAAGCATTGTGTGGTTTTCTAAACGTTTTATCTTAAGCACTTTATAACCTCTATTGTGTAACCAGCTAATCCTTATATCCATCCACAGCTCTCTATTGACCCAGCTGATTTGTACTTGGAGACGTCCATTAAAAATAAAACAAAGAAAAAAAAAAGCAAAGAAAAAAAAACAAAGCATTTGTCTTTGTAAAGGTAAATATTTTAGACATCTTTACCGAGCATTTTTACATTTTCTCATGTCACTATATTTTTACAGTCGTAGATAACTTTGTATAGAATGTCAGTTCACTGTTGAATCCCTCTATGTATTCAATCTCAGTGGTCCAGTCAAGTCTGTCAAAAAAAAAGGAAAAAACAACCATTCCCACAAAAGCATTGATTGTCATTTGTCAGTGTCGGCGTGGTAAGGTTAAAGTAGGCCTTTGTGTTTTACACACCGACAACACATCTGAAATACTGATTTAATAGTCTGTGCATTGAAATGAAGGATTTGCGTTATATTGCTATTTGTACTATTTGATGTACAATCTGTGTCACTTGAGACTGTTTTACCTTGTGTTGTTTTAGATATTTAAGTTTTTGTCTCAGTGTTGGTACCGTGTGCAGGCTGGCACCATGTGAAGTTGGCACCCAGTACCCATCTCGTGTTGTTAACGGGCTCACTGGTAAATGAAATCTCTGTTACATAGAGGCGGCCATTTTGATTCTGTCTATGGTGCTATGTACAGGAGTGACGGGCACTTCTGATGTGATATTAATACTTACAGTTTATACTCATATCAATAGTACTGACATTATTTGTTAGTTTTGAGACAGTTGTGTCTAGAGCGAGGTGTTGTGGCAGGGTCAGAGCTGAGGGCACCCAGGCAAACCAAACCTGATTTGAAGCGTCGTCGTCTCGTCTCATACTCGTCCTTTCAAACACCCTCATAATGTTTACTCATTTGTACTTATTTACTCATTTAAATTATGCAGCTCTTACATGGATAGCAATTCAGTGTTCTTTTTTTGTTTGTTTTGTTTCGCGTTTGTTTTTTTTAGTACAAAAATTAGAGAAGACATGTAAAGGTACTTTGTTTCATAGATGAGTTAATCTTGCAGTAACATTTCCACCAAATCCATGATTATTTTACGTTTCTGATATGTTGACCTACTCTGTTTTTTGATGCAAAATAACACTGCTGTACTTTCCATATCTACAACAGTAGCCAATTTGACATGATCACAAGCCAATTTTGTGAGAACTAATAAGGCAGTAGTGTAGAATTGCTCACATATGCATTTGTTTACATTTTCATACTCATACTATTTTGTCCTGCATAAGTCAGAGTGATCCATTTTGAAGTAACTTATCTTTTTTAGAATTTCGTACCCATGAATCAAAATGTAGAGTATTTTTGTAAGACTAAACTTTTTGGTTTATGCTCATGGCACAGAATATCATTGTTGATATGTTTTTTTGTGAAATCAAGCGCAGGTTCATCATCAAATATGTGACTCCAGTTAGAAATGTAATTAAATGGATATCAAGCAGATATGTTAGAATATAATTCTACTGTTTTTAATAATGAATTTACCCATCTTTCAACATAATGTATGGGCTAGGTTTGTTGTGTTTTTGTTTTTTATTTTTACTTTTTTTATTGATTAGACACATTTCACATTTGATTGAAATGTCATGCATCTCAAATGGCACTTTGACTCATCCATTAACTGTAGATCAGGTCAGAGCTTAGTAATGATGTTTCCAAGCATTCCATTCCTCTTGGGGAGGGTTTAAGAGCACATGATGTTGCGGATGTTGGAACAGTAATGCCTCTTAAAGCCATACCAACACAGAAAGCCAACCTGTGACTTCAGTTTCATGAATGTAAATTTTACCTCATGGTGTGAAGAAAAAAAAAAGAAATACGTCGGACCAATTACAGTTGTAGAGAACTTTTTCCCCCCTTTTGGGTCATCTGTGTCACTGTACATTTGTAAGAGTGTTTGTTTTGGGTTCTGGTCAAATTTCATGTTTCCATATCCAGCCGTTTCATTTCGGATGATCTAGGATGCTCAGTCTGACTCCGCAAAAATAGCCCTTGCATCTGAAACAACCATGTGAAATGTTGATTTAATGATGGTGATGATAGCACACAAATCTTTACACAAAAGATTGGTTTTGTCCTTCAGTCATGTAAAATAATATCCATGTATATTTAAATGTGAAATATACTGCAGGGGTATCTTGAACTTCAGTTGTGATGCTTTCAACAGAACTTTGTGTGCCTTGATAACTAAACAGTTACTCTGCTATGTTTACCAGTGTCCCTTTTGTGTCATTGCGATCTGGCTCCTTGTCCTTTTCATTCTCAAGGACTATTTACCATCAGGCCACTTTTCAGTGATCGGAATTTCTTTTTAAACCCAAGCATAACCACAGCCCATACCGGCTTATTTTAATGTTGAGTTAAACATTTTTTTCCCTTGGAAATCCATTGCAAAATACCAGTGTGATTACTTTCAACATAATACTGCTGTGCAGCTTAACCAGTTGACTGTCAACTTGTTTGTTGTGTTCTATTTTTTTTTCCTGAATTTTTCATGCCTCTTGAGATTTGTACATGTGAGGTAAAAGGGACAAGACAGTGGAGATTGTTGTTTTATGGAGAGCTTTCTTGTGTTGATGTGCTTGTCAACATTACTATTGTTGCTGTGAAATGCTTGACTTGAGATCAAAAGGAGCAACCATGATAAATTAAAACTGTTAATTGCCAATAGTGTGAGCTGTATGTTGTGTGTAATCAGTTTGCTCACGTTTCCTAGTTCGCTTTCTACTTCACATTCTCCAACAGTTCTGTTGTATCTGTTCTGTGTAGCTTGAGCTTTAGTATCTAGCCTTAAGACCCTGCAGTAGGGATAAAGGTCAACCCCAGTGTGTTATCATACATCTGATATTATTAACATGTACTTTGCCTTTGTCTGGACGTTTGTATACTCTTCTGTTTATATCTGTAATCCTGCTGCTACATTAAATGAATTAATAAAGATTTAAATGATCTTGTCTTGTTTCTTTTTTTCCATTAGGTTGGAGTTGTGATGCACTAGTACAGTGAAGTCCTTAAAGATGTGCAGTTTGCAGAACAAGATAGATAAGTTTTTTGTTGTTTGTTTTTCCAAATGAAAACAACAGTAGTGTATCC
>OMLF01047552.1:13056-28227 GCA_900302615.1 Holocentrus rufus | reverse complement strand
AGTTACAGTCAGTTCTGTCTTAAATATTTTTTATAATTAAATAATTCTGTAATTTATAATCTTATAAAACAAACAATGATTAAAGGAAAACAAAGCTGCAGTCATAGTTTACTAATTCTTCTGTTTAGACCCCGTTGGAAGAAGGGCAGCGGATCCTCGGAGTCAAAACCAACATCAAACTCTGGCTTTTTCCTTAGAGCAAGGACAGCAACCACTGTGGCTAACATGGCAGTCAGACCCCATATGTGATACTGGCTTCCTGAATCAGGATCCATAAAGTGAAAAGTGTGGAACGGTCCACCTGTGTCAGGAAAGCTGCCTGCAGCGTGGTCCTTCTCCCTGGTGAAGAAGTCCAGAGGGACTGTGAACACAGCACTGACCTCAGCTGGGTTTGGACAGGGGCAAAAGGACTCTTCTATGAACCCAACTACTGGAGTCACCAACAGACCGCTCTGTTATGGGAAATGAAGGTGTGAAGAGGGCGGGGTGACCGGTGAGAAGGATGTGGAGCTAGAGCAACTGAGCCTATTAAATTGACCAATTATTTTACTTGTACTACCTTATTTATAATAGGGAACAGTCTACAGACCACCTCCACCTGGTGAGCCGGTAGACCTATCTCCTCCTCTGCCTCCCTCAGAGCTGTGTCTACATCATCTCTGTCACTGGGGTCCCTCTTCCCTCCTGGGAAACACACATCACCAGCATTGGTCCTCAGCTGCAGACAGAAGAAAACACTCAGAGGAGACAAAGCCCTTCCTACCTCCCTGCATCATTTTTGCGGACATCCACTCAGTTACCTCTTTAGAGCGCAGGGTCATCAGCACGTGCAGCTTCCCTCCCCTCACAAACAGCGGGATCAGGACGGAGGCTTTGGGCAGGACAGGTAGGTAGGAGAATGTGTCTCCAATGTCAAACCGCTTCAAATTAGCAATAGCTTCCTCTTTCGTGTCTGTCATAGTGTATTCTGTGTCGAAACACGGCCGAAAGGTAGAAACGTACACAATATCTCTGGTATGACTGACAATAACGCGTAACGTCAGTGATAATTATGCAGTTACTCATACAAAGTCACTGGAATTCCAACCCGGAAGCAAGGAGAAGAGGGCTTTCACCTTCTCCCCACAATAAAGATAAATGTCCATCACCTCAAAGTCTGTGATCACTTATCTAGAGTTTCAGTAAACCCTGTAAGTGCTGCGAATGACAAATCAGCCTATGCTGCCAGCTACCTAACACGACCATAAAAATGACAGTTTAAGGTCACAGAAATGCTAGAATATTAGCCAGCCAAAGACTGTCCTAAACGTTTTGACGTCAAAAGCAATAGCTAACAAGCTAACACTACAACGAAAAAGTCAACGTGAGCACGTTAAGATGCTACTACTCTCCTTTGTACACCCATTTAGAAAATATCGCTGTGTAAATTTTAAACACAAATTCAAAGAACGGAAAAAAGAAGAAAAAATTGTAAACAAAATATGCTGACGTCATAGCACGGCGACAGCTCTGCTCAGAAACATCAGAGATTTATCGCCATCTCTGCCCACAGTTGGCATTGTAGTCAGTGGTTTAGGAAAAGTGGGATTTAATTGTCAAGCCTTTGTTTCTAAAATGTAGTTACAGGGCATTTTATTGAGGACAAGGCAAAGATGTCGCACTTGTCGGAATATAAAAGGGCATTCCTTTACTTGAATATATTATTGAACATAAGGAACTATAAAGTGATACGTGACTCCCTCTTGTGGAAAATTCTAAAAACAGCAACAAAAAAGGACAACCATCAATGCAGAGGATTCAACATGTTTTGTATTGCTGTAAACAGGTCTTCAAGGAAAACATCTCATTATATGAAATAAAATAGTCTTACAGTACATTCCAGGTCAGTCATTGCATGGCAAACATGAGTGGATATATCAACAATTGAAACAGAAACGCAATACAAATTGAAGGCTACACTTCAGTGAGTTCATTGAATGTAAAGTTACAGTGCAGCAGCATGAGACTTTTGTGATATTATGAGCAAGAACAAATTAAGAACACTCTGTTTACAGTCTCCAAGTTAAAACTGCAGTTTACAAAGGCTATACACATAAGAGAATAAATAAATTCAAATTTAACAACCAATAATAATATTGATAATAAATAGTAATAATTAATCCCACTTACTCAATAGGGGAAAAAAGATTTTTTCTTCTTTAAGTATTTCCAAACCCACAAGTTCATATTATGTGGATTGTTATTTATATAGAAAAATAAATAAGTTTGAAAACACAGAGAAGCTAAGGAGCATCATCACAGTGGTCCTAGTCTTCATTCACTGCCTCTGCAGAGCTCTGCTCACACTTTGTACTTCTCCTTTGCTTGGTCATTCATTATGCAGATGTGCTGTAAAAAATAAATGCATGAAAACAAGAAGACAGTAAATGGCATGGCTAGAGCATTTCAGTTCTCCAGAAAGTAGATCTACGTTTTGAATCTTACATTTTGGACAGGCACCACATCTTTTTTTTGTTTTCAGATAAAAGTATTGGGCACCTTTGTGAATTATACCCACTGACATCCCAGGACCAATTCTGCTGAAAATGAATGCTGCAGAATGCTAGTGTGGTTTCATAACATGTAATCTGTCATATTTTTAAAACAGAGTTAAGGATCAGCTCCTGGGCACTCACACTGAGATCTCTGAAGTACTCATTGTAGTCCAGAGCGTAGCCCACCAGAAAGGCATCCGGCACCTCAAACCCAATGTCTGAAACAAATATGATCCACACAGACTATGAGTCACACACATACACAATCTTAACTAATTGAACATGACATGGAATTTGACATGTAGAGTCAAACGAGCTAAAATGAAATATATAAACATCTACTGTAAGTGCTGTATATTCCTGTTCTATATGAGTGCTGCACAGCGAATTAGCAGACGCTGCTCTTTTACTGTCTGCATGGGGTTGGTGCTTAAACTGCCAGCACTGTATAGCAGGAAGTCAAACGCTTATACCGTAACAGCTGTCCTTGAGGAATGATCTTAAAGAGATTATCCAACTCCAACCTAAAAGCATTACATAATCACAGACAGCCTGAGTGTGTGGATATCTCAGGCATGTGTTAGTGCATTAAGTGCCATGCTCAGCTACATTTGGAGTAGGTTTTCTGGAAATGTGTGGTAATCCTGCATAGAAACATAGCTGCATTAAATAACAGCCTCATTCACCATCCTTTTGCAAGATGTGCTTTTGAGAGAGGTGGGCGTGACATGAATACTATCACAAACTGACATGACACACAGATAGTGTGACTTCTTGGTTGGATGGTACAATGAATTAAGCATGGAGGTACTCACAGTCTGGTCTGTATCCTGAACTCCTCGGGGTTCTCTTCACCAGAAGGCTGAAATGGCAGAGCAGACAGTAAACCACAGGGAAAAGGTACCGAAAATAACATGAAATACAGGCAGTTAATAAAGAGAAATCGAAAAGCGAAAAGCAAACCAATGTCTCTTTTAAAGCAAGCCTAAATACTGACAGATGGTATTGGTGGTCTTGGTGCACGACTCTTGAGCTAAACAAATGTCATGGCAGAGGATCAGCATTAGGGCTGGTGTGTATCTTGTTTTACATGCATGTAAGTCATTACTGTTATAATCAATTCACTGGGCTCTGCTGTCTTAAATAAAGCTTTAATTTAAACATGCAAGTTAATTAAGCACAAATTATTTACAGTGACAGCACTGCAAGAGGCATCTTGAAAACAGCTAAATAACTGCATGCCAAACATCAAAGCAAAGGCAACACAGCTAACATGACATACAGAGCCACTAATAACAAGAACATGAAAAAGCAAAGGAATTCTAGTGGCATCAATGCTTCTTTTCTGATTTTCTGATTCTCAATGAGAAATGAAATCAACCAGGCTGAATACCCTGTGAATAAACTGTATTACAATCAATCTAAACTGCTTGCATTCATACATAAAGAGGTCATCTGCATAAAGTCAACACTTTTCCTACTTGTGCTCTCTAGAATACAACAGAGAGATGGCCTCTGCCTCCACAGTGCAGTTAACAGTATGGCAGATTAACTCTTAAGCTGCTCGCTCCCTCAGTCACTCGCATAACATCTCTAATACAGCACTAAAGGAGTGACTGTCCATTAGCTAAGAGCACTGCTGTCTGCAGTGTTTCCACAGATGGACAAGTGAATTAAGCTGCGGGTCTATAATTCAGCTTCCCGGAATGTAAACTGCATCTGACGGCGCCTACCTTACGACTTTCACCATCTTGGGATTACATTCACTCAGCAAGGAGAGTAGCGTCTGCATTGTCCTCCCCGTCTCCACAATGTCCTACAAGACCACATGCAGAGAAAAACATGCCTGGCGCCATAGCAACATATTTACAACAAAGCACATCAGAAGTGTTTATGATAATGTGGGACTGAGCACAGTTTTTAATTTGTTTTATCAATTGAGATTTATGTCAGCGTTAACATCTTATGTCTGAAATTTCATTTCAAAAGGTGGACAAGCTGTGATTAATCAAATATTAATGCAGACTCAACATTATATGATTTCTGAGACCCATATACAAAATCAGTACAGAGTTGTGTCAACTGGGGCTGTAGTGATAATTTATACCCTCCACTGCACTTATTATTTGGTATCAAGAAATAAAAATGTCTTACCTCAACTATCAAAACATTCTGCAGAAACAATGGGAACAATGGGAAAGTTACTGAGGTGGAAACACATTTCACTCAGACATTTTTCAATAAGTAGTTCTATCTGGCAAACAGCATATGACAGACAGGACTAACCTTGCCTGATAGGCTGGACAGCTCATCCCCTCCTATGACTTTGACACTGTTGGTTGATTTGTCATTCTGGTGGATACAAAGAGGGAAGGACATATCTATCTCAGTGTGGTTACAGCTGTGGGCAGCAATTAAATCGTATGGTTTGTTATACTGGTATCACAACAAAAAGCCTGACCATGCTGAAGCCAACAGTAAATGCTTGATTAAAAGAGCATCAATTTTGCAAAATGTCTGTGCATTGCCCATTAAATCTCCAAACTGTGCACACTGTACATTTGGTCCATTTTTGATTAAACAAGATTTTTCTCATCTACATTTTACGACTCCCATATCACACACCGCATATCAGCACAGGCGATTCCTGTCAGCGAAATGAGAAAGGCAGCTTACACTGTAGCTCTTTAGCCTAATGAAATCCACCGTCAGTGGGACTGATTTATCGCTGTTCTGGTTCAGCGCTTTGATGTAGTCCAGCAGGTCTGCAAAGAACTTATATCCTCCTTTAAGGACACACAGAGCTACGATGTGGTGTCCCCCCATGTCCCGGATTATGTCACGGGCCAGACGCTCTGTCCTAAACCGGCGGGGTGAGACCGAAAGAGGGTGTAAGGTGACAGGGAAAGGAAACAGATTAATTTCAAACTGAAGTACACAGCCAACTTAATATATGATCAACAAGATTCTTGACATGGCATTGCACTTTTGCATAATTGTTCACCATGCAGGCTGAAGTAACCTCACTCACACACACACACACAAATACAAACACACCATGCAAATCATAATAAAATGACCACTCCAGGAAGCAGGTTAAAGTGATTTGTTAACTAAATACTCAAACAAATATGTCCACTATTGTAATCCTAGAATTGTGAGTGAGTGAGTGAGTGAAAGAGAGAGAGAGAGAGAGAAAGAGAGAGAGGAACAAAGCCTGTTGACAGAGTCACAGACAAATGCTGACTGGTGACATATAGTGGAGTGAGCGGTTTGTGAGCCTTTACACTTCACACTGTTGATGGAGGGCTAATCTGGACTGCTTTACCTGTCCATGATCAGTCCATGGGGGATGATCACCCGGTCCAAATCATTCTCGTAGTGTTTGGGGACACAGAAAAGGTCCAGCTCATGGCCTCTCTCATCGTCAGCAATCTGGAACAGAAAGGCACATCTTTTCAACTGTGCGCAAACGTTTGGCGCTGACAGTATGGAAAACGTGCGCCGAGGCGCACCAGTGAAAGTGAAGCATGTCCTCGCCCCTGGCAACACCGAGCCTGTCAACCACCTGTTTATTCCCAGCTAGAGACGCTGAGTGTATTTCGGGGAAAGCGGGTGAAAGGCGATGATGCATGTCAAAACAAATGTGGACGGATGCACCAAACATTTGAACTACAAACGGTGTGCGTGCGAGGCAACCTGCCGTCCAAACAGGCCTCCGCGGCGCAAAGCCACACCCTGACAAGTGAACAAGTTAACTAAACAGCAAACACAAGTCCGACAATCTGGTATCTCAGCCCGCGTCGCCCCGTGACAACACGACAGATCAGCTCTTACCTGGAGGTAGGAAGCCATGTTACCAGTTGTCCGTTGTGCTCACAGCGATATTTGAGGAGTCATGCCCGGGTCCTTTGGATAGACGGAGGTTGTTGACTGGATGTTGCACCGAGCTGCTCCCACCAACTGCTGACTTCACTGTGGGCGAGCAGAAGTACAAGCGATGCTGCTCTACCGGGGTTTAAACCCTTACGTCAGAATCCAGTTTACCTTCCCAATAATCTGATTTGCCCGACGCAAACCTGAGCTTTACGGCGCACTACTACTACGACCACTACTACTGCACATTTTCATGACGGTGGTCGTGATACAGCACGTCTCGGCCAATTTGGAAAAGCCGCATATGACGCAGTTAAAATGTATATATAGCCTACATGTGGCGGACAGCTCACAGTGGTGTCAAATCTGCCTCCCCCTTACTACAAAGTGTTTCTGTTGGGGTTTATCTGTACTCGGTACTAAGTTTCTGCTGACTCTACCATACTTAGGGTTTGCCTTTCCTATTATTATATCCCAATTCTAGGGATTCATGCTTGGGAACTCAATAATTCGTTTTTAGTGACCTTATCTTACCTCGTAGCTTTTTATTTTTGTCTAAAGTGGTTTTGCTTTATTTGAAATGCCTGCTGGGACTTGCAGTTTTTTTTTTTCAAACCGTTATTTTTAATTCCTACTGGGACTTAGTAGTATTGCTATTATTTATATAGTATCCATGTAAAATTTATCATAACTAACGTATATTACCCGAATTATTTTTCGTTAACTTTTCATTTAGTACATCTGGCTTGGGCTGCATCTCACCAAGGACGTCCTCATGTTCATTTCAGTCCGCAATTTGGCAGACTGACCATCAGTGTGACTTCATCCTGCGCTATAGTAGCCATATATCCAGATAAATATATATACACACACACGCCCTGCACCTCCTGTCTGTTCACTCATGCTGCATCATGTTTCTGCCATCAACCAACCCACAATAATGACATTGTGAAGATCTAAAAACAAAGCATTTACACTGTCCTACAGAAACATTTTATACACATTTTTTCTATCTATACAGTAAATTAGGGCATATAATATTAAATATAAACAAAGCAGTGGGGGAAAAAATCAAAACAAGAAAAACCTTTAATATGACCCGAATTTAATGACTGATATAGAAACAAAACATTTTTTTTTCTCCATTCTTACAAAAACAAAAAAAGCAATACCAGGTGCTGTACCACACCAGGAGCCAACTATGAAAACAGAATGAACATGTTCTCATAGCAAAGAACACGAAAGACGCAAACATCTCATCCTCCGTACAATAATAACAGTCCTATGAGTGGCACTTGTGACCACAAGGCCAAATCTCAAATGACACCATTCCTCATATAGACTCCTACTTTTAGCTCGAGACCCACATACAGAGCTGTGACTCCGAGCAAAAAGTAGAGCACGTCCAGATGAAAAGGGTACGTTTTGAGAGAAGGCCTTATAGAAAGCGCACTCATTTTTTCTTCTTTTCATCTTTCTTGGTGGTGTCCCCTTTGTCCTTCTCTTTCTCGTCTTTCTTCTCCTTGTCGTCCTTCTTCTCTTTTTTGCCCTCCTCTTTCTCCTGTCCTTCCTTCCTCTCTGCGTCGCGGTTGGAAATCTTGTTGTTGATCAGGTTGTGCAGAGCCACCACAGAGCGTATGAGCGAGGCCAGGTAGACCACCAGCATCTGGTCATTGGTCTTCAGGTAGAAGGCTTTTGTGAACTCCTGTGAAGGTTTAAAAAAAAAAATGAATTCTGCGTTAAGAAAGGTCAAGTAACATTACATCACATAAACTCAGCAAGGGTCTCTTGGCTGAAAACTAAATGTGGGTAGAGGGAAGCTGATCCCTGCGATAGGATTTTAAACAGGGGTGTCCGATGGTCAAGGGTCAAAACCTAACCTATCGACGGTGGTGGGCCATGGACCAAAACAGAACTGGATTTTAATTACTTAGAATTAAAACGAGGGGGCTTTACCCTCTGCAGACTTAGTCATCAGAGTGTTGGTGAATATGCTTTGTAGAGCGGCAGCCAATACTTTGTTATTAAACTAATGGTCATTTTATCAGTTGATAAGCTGTTGTCAATAATTTACTTTAAAAAATTGAAAGGGACTGAACATTTCAAAGTTTATTTTAAAATTTCATTTGAAATTCATTATTTCAACCAAATCATCACCACAGGATATTATGTATATTATGAATGAGTCAAGACTCATAAGATACAGGATTATGGCTGTTTCCATTAGCACACGTGATGAGCATCATATTGAACGTGAACTTTTTTTTCCTTTTACCTTTGGGATTTTTAGAGGAGTTTTTTCTGGCCTGCTATGAGTTGTTATGTAAGGGGGTGTCGTTCTATTTTGTTTGTTCTAAACATGTGGGGATGTAAAACCCTTTGAAGCTGTTAAATATGATATGGAGCTCTAAATAAACTTGGGAAAAAACATGTAAGTTGCCCAGGCCCATGGACTGCAGCAAAACATACAATATCTCCAAATACAATTTTTCCAATGATGCATCTGATGAGAACTGCACTTTGGCACTTCATAAAACAGCACCATCCAAGGTTTCCTCATTAAAATAAACCAGCAAGCTAGTTAGCTAGCTAGTTAGCTAGCTTGCTAGTAAGCTAACCTAACTTGAATAACACTACAGTCTTTTGCATCAAATGGCATGACTGGAAGTTTTTCTGTTCAGGTGTTTGCTCGTGGCTGTTACTGTTCAGGTGATTTACACATTGAACAAAGCACCTTATTGGGTTTCTGTTTAAAATATTTCCATACTTTTGTCACTGAAAGTTTTTTCTCTTGACTACCCTGGGAGTTTCATGCTACCACAGCCATATTCACAACACTGCATCAATCATGACCAGGCAAATTCATAAAAATGCATAGTCAAAGTGATCGATGACACATTTTTTGCTGGATCCTTAATGTTAAAATAGTTAAGCTTTCGATAACCAAAGTACATAAAAAATAGAATGAAAAAATCTCTGGTCACATAATGTAAAATATCTGGCCCACTGCCCAACTTAGTTTGAATAAAGTCTTCTTTATTACAATTCAATAAACACACATTTCCATGCAGTGCTTATTTGTACACACACCCAAAAAAACAGACCACAAACAACGTACCAGTAGGTTTACATCTGGAAGTAGGTTGAAGACATCCTGCAGCTGGTAGATGATCTGGTGGTTGATGGGCAGTTTGCCGGCTGTGACTCTTTCCAGGTAAGACCGGATGTCCAGCAGCTTCGAGTTGAGTCCCTTCAGGCCGTGGACCTGGTTTGTGATGCGCTGGGACAGAGTACCCACTGTTGTATCCTTGATATCTCTGGATTGGATTAATCAGATGAGAAGTGAATGGGTTTGTGTGTGTAATGAGTGTGTGGGTAACAGCCAGATAATTATGACTAAAATGATACTAACAATTATTTCCTGGGCCCTGTAATCACATTAATGAATCACAAATCATCATAATTATACTTCACGTATTGCTTAAAACATTTTGGTATAATTTTTGCAACTTTTAAATCTTGAATCTTGACCATATTTAGAAACAGTTGCATGGTTGACATGGCAATTTTCTATAGTTACTGTGTTAACTAAAATTGAGACTATACAATTAACTGTGGAGTATTGGTGTGTGTTAAATCGAAGGTTTGTTGAGTACCTGAGGAGGTGCTCCACTCCCACTTCCTCCGCTTCCTCAGCTCCAATCTCGCTGGTGACATGTTCAAACGTCTTGGATGTCGGAGTCCCATCCTAAACAGGTGAAACACCGCTATGAGAAGAAATCTACACCTTTCAACTAAACCAAATTTCCAACTTTACATTACGTTACAAATACTCCTATCTTTTAAAATAATTAGTGCTGTATTTCAGCTGAGATACTGTATTGTTATAGCACAATAAAGTTCTAATTTTTTTTTAGATATAAAATAACACGGCACTCAGACAACAAGACTGTTAACTTAAATGTGGATATTTTCAAATATATCGAATGAACAATGAAAGAACTACAGCCTTTTTGTAAATACCAATTCAGGTATTTAGTCAGATTAAATTTACAGAGTGGTCATTTCACTATGCAGTCAAAAATCTGTGCGAAATCTAGTGCAATCCAGAGCTGAACTTTCAAAATGATATTGGCAAATGTAAAAATGCCAGAAAGTGTGGCCATTAAATAAGATAATAGAAAAATCACATCCTTGCCCTAAAAATCAAAAAATGACAATTCCCCCTGAAATTGGGGGAGGTGAAGGTCAAGGTCAAGTGCAACTGCCGATTTAACTACTTAATCAATGTGGTCACCAAATTCCAGCTAAAAAAAAACTCATTAATTTTGTCATTTCACATCCAAAGGAATAGGATGACAGAAAGAAAACAATCCTGAAACATTTTGGACTCCAAATACTTTTGGAAACCAATGTAGGCTTACTGGATTTATAGATATACATGGTATTGCTAAGCACACTGACACTGTGCACTGTTCACCTACATCATGTATTTCCTCCACTGAGATGTATGCTTCTGTGGGTAGACCAAGGTCTTTGGGCTTCACATCTATGATGACTAACACCTGGCAAGATACACAGGAATTGCAAGATGAAGTTATTCAGCAAGAGAAGAATATAAGAAGAATAAGGTGTGATCCAGGCATATCTACACTGAGCAGAATAAAGTACCAAATTACACACCGAATTTGTGCAGTACTGCTTTATGAGCTCATTGATGGCAATGTCATTCTTGTGTAACTTTGGTCCAGTGTGGTACCATCCGACTATCCTTTCTCTGGCTGTAAAACAGGAAAAACAGTTATTCATGAACAACTGTTCAGTGAAATACGGTACAGTAAAACACAACAGAATTTCTACAAGTGATGTAGACTTTGTCGGGGCCTTACCATTAACTTTCTTGAACATGCCATACATGTTCTCCAAGTAGTCATGGTCCAAGAACCACACTGAGTCATCCTTGTCATCCTCATCAAATGGCACTGAGAAAGAGCAGTGACAGTAACATTAGGCTAGATCTGCTTGGGTATTTAGTGACTCTTCAAGGAGTGTGTATTAACAGGTGCACTTAAATGTTGGAAAAAACATAATTAATAGTTTCTCTTATAAGATAAAGTGGCAGAATGACACTCACCAGCAAAACTATTTGACACATCAAGAATTTTCTTCTGCCATGACCCAAGAAGAACACCAACCACTCGTTTCTGATTGCCAACTTTTCCTATTCTGTAAGAGTGGGTAGACAAATGAAAATGACAAATGAACGGATTAAACAGTTAATAAGAACACTTATTATAACTAACTGTATCTCTTTGTTTTCTTGGTTAACCGAAATAACGGCATGAATCAACAACACTCGCTAAGTACTGTATGCTAAGCTAACCTCCGCACTTTTATGTTAATACACCAATACTGAAATGTACCACATCCCATCTTAATCAAGTATATGTTGATTATATTAATCATTAAACTAAATCATTAAACTGTCTCACATAGACTACTTACTAACATTAAAAGCTAAACTTACTTAGCAAGCTACCTAGCCTGCTTGTCTCTCTTGCCCAGCTGTGACATTAGTTCTCAATGGGGTTCTGACTCAGCAGAGCTAACATTAGCTTAGCAGCTAATGTTAGCTCAATGTGAGCAAAACCTTTGTGCCTATTACACATCTAGAAATATACACAGGCATATTTAAAGACTCTCCGCATAATAAGAAATTACCAACCTATTAAAATGGTCCACCACGCTGAGCAAGACTAGTGGATGAACAACCACATTTTCCACCGCTAACTCCGGCATTTTTGCAGTGAAGATACACACAGCCCACACAATGACGGATACGCTTAACTTCCGCTCGCAGAGAACGTACTTCCGTTTCTCTTGGCAACACAGAGACGCGCAGAAAAGACGAAGGAGTTGTTACCAAACGGCTGGCCGCAAACTGCCTACGAAATGGTAGGAATGGAGCATGTAAGTTAACTAACGTTATACTTTGAATCGGAATGATTAAAAAAATATAATCACGAGATATTTTGCTGTGTTTTCTAAATTGCTTCAGAGAAACACTAAAATCGCATATTCTAGCATGTTACAACCTGTGCGCTGTTGACATGATAAAGCCTGCCATTAAATTTGATGAATAATTGACTCTGACAATAGCATTATGCACTATTTTACAAACACATACTTTAATTAGAAAAGTTACCAAGATATTTACTGCTACTACTACTTACTACTACTTTCTGTTTACTATTTACTTTCTACTTACTATTACTTTCTTTTGTCTGCAGTCTGAAGTTGAAGAAACACTCAAGAGGATCGAGTCCCACAAAGGTGTGATTGGAACAATAGTTGTTAATGCAGACGGTAAGCCAAAAAGCGTAAAGATCAAACCCAACATGGACATGACATCCATTTGCTTCCTCTATAACTTACACCTAGTCAGCTAAACACCTAGCTAAATTACAGCAGCTCCTCCCTGTATAATTCACCATGTTTAAATAAGATAGAAGATATTTAAAGTACAGGCTGTGAGTAAAGTCTGATGTTTTCACTGATGTTTTCAGGTATTCCAATCAGAACTACTTTAGATAATTCAACGACAGTTCAGTATGCAGGACTTCTCCGTCAGCTCACGATGAAGGCCAGGAGCACAGTCAGGGACATTGACCCTCAGAATGACCTCACGTTCCTCCGCATCCGCTCCAAAAAACATGAAATCATGGTGGCACCAGGTAAGTGTAACAGATATATTGGCTTTGTTGACTTTATGACTATTTGTAACATAATTTAACATTGATTCAGATTAATTCAGCTAACATCTGTGAGATTTTCATAGGAACACATTTGTTTGTACTAGATTCTATTTTTTTCTCCCCTTCTCCTCCTCTTTCACTTATCTGTAGAGAACGAGTTTCTGCTGATAGTCATCCAGAACCCGTCTGAGTAGCTCCTGGCCATTCCCATGAGAGTCAGCCTTCACTTTGTCACATGGTGCTCCGCTTTATTCATGCAAAGCCTCTTTTATAGTGCTTTTTGCTACTGTATTATATTCCCCACTGTACTTTATGTTCCCTCTATTTCTACTTTGAAGTCAGCACGCTGCTTGGATCTACATAATCCATTGTTTGCTCTACATCTTTCCTGTTGTGCCTTTGCTTATATGTTGAAACATTCTGTAAAATAAAGCTAATGTCTACTGTGGATCCCCAATTGTTTGTGCTTGTAATGCGTGGGAGGCACACATTGATAAGTATTCAGTTAACATCAGTATTGTACAGAATAAAGTGACATATGGACCATTCCTGTGCATTTGACGTTTCTTTGTGCTACCCTCATTTTCTAAGCAAAGAAGACATAGCCTGATTGTTTTTCTCAGAAACTTGGACATCCAGATTTCCCCAGTGAACCACAAAAAGAGAGCCTATGTCACATGGCAGTTCCTGCTGATTCAAGAAAGAAGCTTTTAAGAAGCAGAGATGAAAGAGAGAGGTGTGCAAATTGATCTTGGAGAGGTGCTTCTATCAGATCTCAAGACAGATTTAGTTAGTGAGGGGTAAATAAATAAAATGTGTTTAAACAACAGTAGTTGGATTGCTGCTTTGAGAGGACTTTGGTTTCTCCTATCATGATCCTGAAACAAGTGAATGAACAAACAGAGTTAATCTGGCTCAGTGTAACATTTTGAAGACACTGTCATTACAGATGATTATGTGAAGGATCATGTGTATTTGTAGATTTGTGAGCCACTTGCTTAAAATAATCTGTAGAAAACACTGGAACATTGGTAGAAACTTGTGGTATTAAATGCTTCTCTTTTTTTTGCTGATGTGGCTCCATGAGTTCGTTTCTTTGTTCCCTTTTCAGAAACACATAATGAAAGCATGCATATCCCTGCTGCAAGCACAGAGTTATTGCAAAGAGATGTGCACTGACCGGGCACTGTTGGCAGCGTAGACAGACGACACACACAAACCTAACAAAGCAGCAGAGTTTTGATCAGAGTAATTTTAGAGATGATAAAATGGTAGGACAAGAGAAGTAGGGGTATCAGAGTGGCAGACAGAGCTTTCTATGGGCAAGGAGAGAGTGAGGTCAGGAATTGGCTCAGTAGAGAGCAGAGCAGCCCAGACAATAAGAGCTGTGGGTGGTTGGGAAAATCTGGCCATTGGCACAGTGGGCCATGAGCATAAAATCATCTGCTACATCGCTGATAATGAGAGCAAATTTGATGATTTTTCATATTGTCACCCCAAAGACACATCAAGCCATACATGTTTCTTTGAATACCGAGAGCAAATTCTCTTTCTTACAACTTTTAAATTTGCAGGAAAACATGAGCCTGACAGTAGTGGATTTGTAAAAAAGATTTAAAGACCTGGAGAGCAGCCCAGAGCTGCTGCGGAGATCATTTCACAGAGCCAGTGTGTGTGTGTTCGTGTGTGTGTGTGTGTGTGTGTGTATGTGTGTGAGAAAGCAGACGGAGAAGCAGGAAATCCAGGATACGCCAGCAGGAGAGAGATGATTGGCCTGTTCAGAGGCTCCTGGAAGTCGTGTGACTGGAGCAAATCTTCATTCAGAGACTGGTGGGCAGAGAACAGCCATGAAAATGCTGGAGGGAATGAGAACTGTGCACATGCCCAAGGAGGAAGAGGAATTGGATTGAACTGGACTGACTTGGATTTTTCAACAACAGTTTATTTTGTTTATTTATTTATTTATTTATTTATTTTTAATTATTATTATTATTTTTATTTTGTTT
>OMLF01047470.1:11623-24675 GCA_900302615.1 Holocentrus rufus | reverse complement strand
CACGTCTTTGGACAACAGATGGCGCCTCAAGCCTATCAGATTCAGACTGTGCTGTGTGTGTGTGTGTGTGTGTGTGTGTGTGTGTGTGCTGAGCAAAAGCCGTTCCTGGGTAAATAAAGGTTGTATCGGTCCATTAATTCAGCTTGTTGGGCAACAGTTGGCATTAAGAAATATCTTTAAACAGTTTTGAGAACATATTCTTTTCTTTTAGCTTTACATAAACTTTATTTTGCACTCTATCAAAAAGAACAGTGTAGAAAATAAAAAGCACTTGCAAGAAAAAACACAGAGGATCAAATAAATAGTGAATAAAAAATGAATTCAGAAAAGAGAAACAAAACATGACATTAAAAGTTCCTTGAGCAGATCTTTCCACAACCTTTTTTTTTTTCCTTTTATTTTTATTTTTTTCCAGGATATCCATCGACCTCCAAAAGCACTCTCAACTTCAAAAAATTCTCTTGGAAAGAACATATTTACTTACACTTGAGGTGGTGAGTGATGACATCATCTTCAAGCCGTCGTGGATATTTCATGAAGCTTTGAGAAAGTAATCAAACGCCACAATCCTCCCTGATATCCCATTATTATCAACCCAACTCTGCTCAAGTACAGTCTAATAGGTTAGTCAGCCGCGTTAGTGTCTTTGGATTATAATCCCAGAGACTAACAAATTAATCCTTTATTCATGAGCAAGGCTGTAGTGAGGGTTAAAAATGTACTCTAAATCCAGTCAACTTTTACAAGACCAGAACGAACCAAGTTTTAATTAAAACCCAAACAGGCATTAAAGTGATGCTGAGGGAGCTTCTTAAGGATGAACACAGATTTAAATCAACAGCTAAGAAATCAATGCAGAGGATTTTGACTGATCAGCGCATGAAAGTGTGAAACCGCACTGAGCTTTCAGCGAGTCAAATCCCTTAAATTGTTTGCAGCAGTGTGGATTAAAATCAGCCAAACGTCAATCAGCGCACCTATTTTTAATATCCGTCGGCATGGTTGGAAAAAGTTGAGTCATCATGCAGAAGCGAGTCCAAAACGTCAGAGAAGAGGTCTGCACACTGGACTCAAGCTTCTAGCATAATAGCATAGATCTGCAATTAAAAAAAAAAACACAATTTTCCCCTGCGGAGGTTGAGGTGGTCACCAGGAAAACCGAGGAGCAACAATGCCATTTGAAACTTGACCGCGGCGGAGGCAGATAAGTCAGGCACGTGCACGCCGAGATGCATATATTTCAGCCTCATTTGAATAGAGGCAAATGTCAGCCGAGCGACGGCTGCAGGCGAGCCGCTCACTCTACAGTGAGCAGGAGCCGCAGCCCGGGTCAGAGGCCACAGGAAGCCGGTCCTGGACCAGACCCCACAGGCCCCGCTTGACCTTCTGAGACAAAAAGTAGGATGGAGGGGGGAAAAAGGCGTGTTTCCGCTTTATGCTTTATCTCTCTCCTTCATTTCTGTCTTCAATCCCACCTTCCCTCCTTTCTTTTTTCTTCTTTACAGACAAGCTGTCAGGCCTTACAAAGCACTTCCTGTTCCTTATGGTGGAAATGAACAGGGTTTCTGGTTTCCATTTACTGATCATTTCATCCTTTGAATATGAAACCTTCATATAGCCACTACACACTGAAACTTTGTGTTACTTAATTAGACAAATGAAACAGAGTCACCCTCAAATCTTCATGCCTCTTGAATGTTCTTTTTTTTATTTCTCACATTTCATTTCTGGCCTGAACATTTTTGACCCCTAGACTAGTGAAGACAATGATGATAAACTTTTTTTTTTTACAGTAAATACCCTTTTTTGGAACATTTGTAAATAATTATGAAGGAAATCACAGATTCTCAGTACAAATTTTTACCAGGCAACTGTGGTAAACTTTTGTTAATGTCTACTGGTTCAGCATGACATCACCATTGAAGATGCACTTTTTCCAGGATTTAGAAGTAATAGGATTTTGATTTTTTTTTTTTAAATGACAAGAAAGAAAAAAATAGTAAATTCTTTGGGATTTATTGTTATGTAGGTGATTGTCTAGCATGGAAAACAAATTTTTCATTTCATTGTGATATTAAATCCTATGCTACAGCTAATACCAATTTTTGGCTTTTTTCAATGCATCTTAAAGGTGCAGTATGTAAAACTGCATTGAAGTGAGGACCAGTTAGACTCAACTGACAAAAAAGCAACAAGTATGAAAGGTTGAGTCTACATGGTTCTTGACTCACTGATAAATTTTGTGCTTATTCCACATTTTGTCAGTTGATTCTAAACGGTCCTCACTTCAGCTGACCCCTTTATTTTGCTGAATGTACCTTTAAAATTTGTTCCACACCATGTCAACACAAAGACATCCACGCTAAATCCAAAAATACAAAGCAAAGTTTGAAGCGATCATTTTACACCCCAGTGTGTTTTCCCATTACTCTGACAAGGCGATGGAACTGGATCCATGTTCTCTTTTCGCTGGGAAACAACATGGAGGAAGGAACGTAGGAAGGACTGAAGGAATCCTTGGCGCAGGGTGAGGTAAAGGGCAGGTCAACCTCAACGACAGACTGAAATATCACAGCTCGCCCGGGGCTTGTCATCGTCTCTGATGCTGCAGGGGAGTTTGTGACAAGTCATGGGTAATATTGAGAGAAAGAGGAAGGAGGGACGGCGGCCAGAAATGCCTCCCGTCGCAAACCGCCGGGGAACGGATCGATCAAGCGCTTTTGACTGAATCATTGACTGCGGGTAAATCCTCCACTTTAATGTGCTGCACGGCAGGACTTCTGTACATCTGCCGTTTGATTTCCTTCGAAGAGAGCGTAAGAAAAACCTTGTCGCTCAGCTGCAGCGTGGACCGGCGTGTCCTGCAGGAACCGGAGAATCTCATTACAAGTTAATGAGATTTTAATCCGACATATAAAACAGCACCCGCCCCAGTGACATTTAAAGAGGTCATATAATGGTGATAGGTGAGAAAGGGGAGGGGGGGTTGGGATTTCAATCGAGCAGAAACACCGCCAGCTCGTCTGAAATGGTCAAATCCTGAGCAGCAAACTTGTTTTTTTTTGCCTTTGGTCTCAAATGTTCATGCATCTGCTCAACAGTACATGCTGCACATTTGAATCCAAAGCACTGTACATTACCATAACTGCATACATTTGCTGCACCCATTGACCTACACTGGGAATCAAGCCCCTGGGTATACTCTACCATTGCATTACATTAGACCAGTGGTTCCGCAAGTGGGGTCTGGGGACCTCAGCAAAATCAGGACCCTGCAAGTTTAATTTCACTCTAATTGAATCCACTAGAAATTGCTACAATACAAAAAATGTGAGTGATTATTTTAACATTATTTTTTAATCTCATGACCTTGAATCTATTTATCATCTATCATCTAAAATGTAACACAAGCCAAAATATCTTTCCATATCAGGGTCTTTGGAGCAAAATCACTTCCAATGGGGGTTTTTGGAGTAATGAAAGCCAACTTGAAGGGCCAGATCAAAAATCTACTTAAAAGGATGGTGAGCTGAAATTATTAAAAATGATTAAAATTACTGTCATCATGAAATAGAATCTGAAGTCATCTCTGCGCAGAAAGAGGTGAGTCGGTAAGTTTTTAGCGAGTGAGTTCTACAGCAGTGTTAGCTAGGAAACCAAGCGTTACATTTCACTACGGTTAGTTAATCTCACCAGAGTCGCAACCAAAGCTGAGCAAGAAACTGTAAATTTAATGTGGTTAGAGGCAATATGGCCGAGTGGCTTAAACCGCTGAGAGGCTATGCACCTGTTTTGAGCTTGTGGGTTCAAGCATGAGTGAGTCGGTGACTTCTGAAAACCAACATCCTGAGCAAAGGCTGAGAAGCTCTGAGAAAATCTGCCCTCAAGCAGCTGTAGCCCTGTGGCTCAAAGAGCTGTACCCACTTACCCCGAAGGTCTGAGGTTTGTAGGTTCAAGCCTGAGTGACTCTGACTCTAAAAACCCAGCATCCCAGGTGAAGACTGAGGGTTTTTTTTCAGCTAAAGTGTTGCTGAGAGTGCTGGACAACAGGGGTTTTGCATTCAAACCTAAATCAATGAATCAATCATCTCTTTAGAAATGGTCAAACCAGTGATAAGATGCATTATCACATGATTAACAGCCAAACTGCTTTGTACCTTACATTTGTCATCTTATCATTATTAATATTTCCAAGCATAAAAATGTGAAAATTGAGGTTTGTGCCAGCATTCCAGTGCTAAATATGAGCTATATTTACCTCCTCCTTAATCATTAATTCAGCTTGAATAGAATTAACACTTGTTTTTGTTTCAATGCATTTTCAATGTTGGATCAACACTGAAAATTAGTTAGAGCAGTGTTTGTAGGTTTTCAACTCTTGCAAACACACATAAAACAAGACACACACTTCTAAATAGATCTCCATGACACCTTTTGCCAATCACGCACTTTTGTGTCGAAGCTCTTGATTTACACTGTAATGGTAAATTGCAGCAAATTAAAGAACTTCAGTCAAAATATATTCAAGTAAAACGTTAAAAAAAAGTTCTAAAAGTATTTTTTAGTGTACAAGGGCACCAAAAGGCTACTCAATTACAATGACGTGAGTGAATGTACTATCCATTTCTGCCACCCTTGGTCCTGAGCATCATGGGAAGAAACGGACCCGTTTAACGTCAAATCAATCTGTAATTTTGTCAGCCCACTCACACTCACTTCATGGGAATGAGTCACTGTAGGCATTCCTGTGTGAAAGAGAGCATTGTTGAGCGGCAGACACAAGCTGTGGCTCATATCTGAGAGGAGGAAACTCTTCAAGTGTTGGCTTCATGGAGACTCGCGTTAATTTTCACTACGTAGGAGGAATCATAATGAGCTGCAGTTGGGGTGACATGAGGGCCGATTCATTCTGCGCTGTCCTTACGCACACGGTCGCTGCTGTCCACATTCCTCTCATGTGGATATTTGTCGTCGAGCGGCGCCAGTTGGACAGGGCAGCATTTTCCAGACAAACAGGCTCTGTTTTCAGGGGAGGAACATCAGCGCCAGGCTTGGCTCTCGGTTAATATTCCTCTTCTTTTTGTCTTGGAGGTTCATCCAAGACTAAAACGCAAAGGCACTCATCTCATTCGCTTACTACCTAGTTCAAACAAAAGGCCGTATTGTAATTGGGAATATTAAGGAGGAATCATTTCTTCAGATTCTCTCGTTTTGTTTGGTTTGATTGACAGGTGTCCACTGTAATGCAAAAGAAAGAGCTTCCTGTCCGAACCTTGATAGGCACAAAGCTGGGAGTGACCCAGGTAAATGTCAGGACACCTTGCAAGTGCTTATTGTTCAACCGGAGGAGGGTCAAGAGTGGCAGAGAAAGGTTTGGGCCATTATTCAATTCACAAAATTGAGTTTTTTTTGTTTTTTTTCCCTTCTGCTCGGGACTCACAAGGACACAAAGTCAGGTGGAAAAACTTCAGCATTCACAGCCAAACAGAAAATGGGGGAGAAAATAACAGGACCATGCAACCGTTTCTTTCAAATGTGATACATCTGCCTTTTGAGGAAGAAGTGGAACACACTTTTTCATAAGGTTTAAAGGCTAAAAGTCAAATTCAACTATGGTGTTTTGGGGTAAAAATAGAGGGTAACTTGACGGAAAATTACAACCTAAAACATATTAACACTGTTTAAAATGAACCACATTATATTTCATTGTTGGATGTTGTATTTTAGTAAAACAGAAATGTTGGCTTTCAGGTTTCAATGTCAAGCCCTAAAGATAAAAGGGCAGGGTTTACCGTCCTTAAACTAACATACAAGGAGAAATCCAGCGTAAAAGGAGGAGAGCTCATTTCTTTCTCCCATTAAGCTTCACTGTAGCTGCAGGTGCTCAAAATAAACAAACAAAAACAAACAAAATTACACCCTAAAACTACAAAACAAATCAGAAACACAATATAGGTCAAAAATCTCTGTTTTTTAATTGCTAATGCATTTTAGAGCTTTTCCTAAAGTTAATTTTCCCTCCTTTAAGCTATTGGTTGACAAAATGGTAGCACTTTTATCAACAGTTCAGTAGGTGAATAACTAAGCACAACATCCAACTAGTCACTTTCCATTAAAAGTAATACTTCTATAAAATGTGAAACTGCGATGCCGCTGCAGAAAACATCTTTGGTCTGAGAACCGGACAACAATTGATTAAATTTAAATGTTTTGCCTTGCAGTTTCCTCTGCAAATAACACCAATTAATGCTACATTTCCTGCCCATCATTTAACTATTGATCTGCATCAGTCTCATCTCTGTCTCTTCCTTCCCATGTTGTTGCCCTACCTGGCTCCTTGCATATCAATATTTGAACTTCCTTGCAAGGGTCTATCTGATTAATTTCTGGAGCCGTCAGTTAATTATCATCTTATTTACCACAATTATTAGCTGAATAAATAAGGGTTTGCAGATGGCTTTTACATCCTTGAATCGTTATGGGGCCTCCAGTCCCAGTGCTCTTACTCACAGTTCTAATTAAAACTAATCAAAACATCATTATTTTGTGACAACTTGTTTGTGAAAACTGGGAGAATGGCTGTGTATGCTTTTGCATGATAATTCACACTCAAATTTTGCTAATTACTAACACTAGCTCAATGTAGCTCCAAGGGAAGAGTAAGGTTAAAAATGTATTTAATAAATGAACTTTTTTTGCATTTGAAATTATTAGTGCAGTGCCAGTTAAAAATGTGCTGGTCAGAAGAGGCTGATTGTTTGGCCTGCGGTTTTTCCTCTTGCAGTTTTCTTGAGAGCCACTTATCCAAACAACTGGAGTTCACTGCTAACGTTAATCTGTGGGTGATGGGACAGAAGTTCGCATGTACTTCACGTTCATCTCGCAAAGGTTGATCACAAAATGCTCGCTGCCTTTTTTCTTTTAAGGTGAACTACAAAACTCTTGCATGTGCGCGCTGAAGACTGTCCGGGTGTTGCATTGACCTCGCAGTTGAGTTCCGCCATTTTTGTTTTTGTTCTGTCGATCACGACGATAACTAACAATCAGAAAATCGATCTCGAAGCTTTCTGGAGAACAGCTCATCCAAAAAACTAAACACTCGACACTGCACTTCTTCCATTGGGAAGTCGATCGGATGAACGGTTGTCAAGAAAATCAAAGGACAGACATACAGAAATTCCTCCATCTATAGTAAGATTAGACGGATAGATGAAATTTATGCACGTTTAATCTTGTCCTAAGCAAAAAAGAATAAAAAAAAATATGAAAACTGGGTCATATGGAACCTTTAATTGGCAATTTCACTTGTTTCAGGAATTTTTATAAATATGTTGAAACAACGCAGAATAAGGCAGACCAGCCCACTAGGATCAATAAAATGACAAATGATTCAAGAAAATTCTGGAAACAAGTTGATTAGTACTGAAAACAAGTGGGATTATCTCATCCCACTGGCGGATTTTTTTTACCTTGCTTGAAAAAACAAGATTTGAACACTGAAGATGAGACTAAATGAGTTGTGAACATGCAGACTTTTTGCACCAAATTCCCGCAAAAGCATTGACACGCATGCAACATTTAAAAAAAAAAAAATGGAGGAAGACATTACAGTTGAACCCCCCTCCCCCCTTCGCACCCCTCATCTTCACACTCTTTTCAATTAGTGTGCAGGCAGACACCTCGCCGTGGCTGGTATCAGCACCAGAGCTCCGACCTAATCCTCTAGAGAAAAAGAGCATTAGCGGTCATATGCCAGCCAGATTTGTCCCATTATTCATTACAATTAATTGCTTCCCCCAACTCTCGGCCTTTTGAGGGGCGCGGCGCGGCGCACTGCACTGCAAATTGTAATATGAGCGCAGGACTTAAAGCTGTCATTCAAACCTCACCGTGACCTTTTGGGAGAAGAGGCTGTTTTTCACCCAGTTTGCAGGGAACCTGAAGTTTTGGTTGGTGTGTGTGTGTGTGTGTGTGTGTGTGTGTTAATGTACTTCTACCCCTTGTGAGAGCCAGTTTGAGTTTTTCAGTTTTACCTCCAGAGCGAAGTGAGGGTCATTTCAGTCAGTCTGCATTTCTGTAAAAGGTTAGTGTAGGATCAGGGCTCAGGATTAAAATTGGAACTGGGATTAGCTTTAAATTTGGGTTTTAGTTAGTTAGGGTAAGTTGATGGGTTTAGATTTAAACTTAGTCACATGATCTAAACATGGTGACCCCCAAGATTGAGTGACCTGCACTATGTGACCTAAAATATCTTCTTCAAAGGCTACAAAACAATTTGAATATGTTATATGTAGAGTGAATTAATGTAATGTTATTTTTGGTCTAAAAATCACTGATTGGTCCTTTAAAGTTGTGTTATGGGATAGGGAATGAATGCAGTCAAGAGTGGGGTTTCCATCCAGCTATATTTTATTTTATATCATTTTATATTAGCTATATAGCTAATTTTGAATTTGCACATATGAAAACCTGAATAGAAACACTAATTTTGCAAAAAATATATTTTTATGCTTGGATGAATTGGGTAAGCTGGTGTATCAACAAAGAAAATGCGATAAAGGCTGATGGAAACATCGTGGCACAGCCAGACTGATTTGGTGTCCGTTCACTTCATGAAACACAGTCTAAACACGAAACACACACTGCTGGGTTCAAACTGTTTGGACGAGGGCAGCAGCAACGGACATTTAAAAAATATGTAGCAGGTGATTGGATCAAGCATCTGTCTATCATTAGGGAAGCTGATCATGTAATAGCCTGCATGGTTTTAAAAATTCACAATGAATTCACATAAATTCACATGATGTATTTAACTGAAATTCACATTGGCAAAATTTCTTAATTGTGCTGAAATGTGGTTCTCCTAAGGCTAGAAAATACAAGCATGCAATAGTGCATCTTCTCACCGCACTTTAAATTATTTTGTCAGCCAAATAAGTCACTTCTTCTGTTTATGTTATTAGTGTTTGGAAAAAAAAAACTACAGCAAACACAAATCTAAAAGTAAGCTTTCCTAAAGAGAGAAGAGCAAATTTAAGTGAAGCATCTTTTAAATACAAGTCATCTCCTATGGTAAACATGCCCTAGTTTTCTGTGTGCTTCCTGTTCACAGGCTGTCTCAGGACTTTTCCCAGGTGGGGGAAGCAGATCTGTTGTGATGCCCGATATGAATGATGGTCAGCGCGATGAAAAGCCACAACGTCAAGATCACACAGAGGAAACACAAAAAACCACAATGCTTTGCAAGCAACCAGATACATTTAATTAGATAATTGCGTTGTTTTTTTCCTGAAGACTGACTCACAGTATTCTTACAGTATTCTTGGAAAAAAAAGCAGAGGAATATGATTCTCTTTGAGCCTGGATAAAGCTGTAATTTCATCCAAAGAAGACAATCAAACATGGGGATGCGGATTTAAGTTGTGTTGCCCATGAGCTATTCTTGATGGGACGGCGTTGGCAGTTTGAAGGCTCCTCAGTGTCAAAGTATTGTACCCAAACCCCCATGTGACGACACACTGATACACACAGTTCAGTTACAGCGCTGTTGGTACGTGAGAGAAACCTCCGGAATCCTGTGGAATGACTGTTTTCCGAAGTCTATAGACAACCTGCAGAGACTGTTGAATGTAAATCATAATGTAAAGGCATTCAGAAATGACATTTAATACACAATAATTTCACAATATAAAACCATACAATAGAAGCCTGTGATGTAGTGTTTGGAGAATGGGTTGGTTTGGACGGGCTGCCATGTTGGAAGAACAACAACAAACTGCAGCATTTTCACCTCTTCCTCTATGATAAAGCAACAAACAATTTCTATTATTTTTCTTTTACTACGAGAGGGGAAAAAAGGTCATGATGTGACAAGGGTTTAGATCAGTATATACTAATTTGCTGATACTGGCTAATTATTAAATATACATTAAAAACAATTGATTAAACCCTGCAATTATGTTTGTTTGTCTGTTTTTTTCATTTAACTGCTCAATTGTATTTTGTTTATAAATACATTCTTAATTTTAAGTCTAACATATCCCAGAGTGTTATGCACCAGACCTGTTAATACTAAGAGAATGGCATTTAGTCTGGTTTAAACGTTGAGTTTTAGTGTCCCATCATGGTCGAAATTTTGTTTTCAGAGGGTTTTCAACTTTGACAAGAATAAAATTCTAGTGGTGACACTCAATATGGAGCATTTTCTGTCCAAAAATGTAAAATTTTAAGATTTTGCATCTTGAGGCTAAAAATATCTGTGTTGGAGTGAAACCCGATTTGTCAAACCCTCGATCATCCAACATGGCGGCATGTCCCTAACCATGGTGACCATTCTTCAAGACTGTACGACAGGCCTCTGTTCTTAAAAACTCTTTAAATATTCCTTATTCCCAATAATCTATAATATAAACATCTTTACATTCTTGACGTTATTTCCTGTATTTATAGAAGCGGAGTGTAGTTACATTTCATATGAAGTTACACTGAGTGTCATATTGTTTTGTAGGCATGTCAAGGCACATATCATACATTCATACACTGCCTTTCCATTCCTTGTCCAGTCACTATGAGTAAAAGTAAAAATCATAAAAAGCTGCAAAAACATGCATGCTGTTAGCTTACAGCCACAATGTCATGACCAAAGTCATCTGTAAGCTTATTTTTGTCACAATAAATGGTGAAACAGCTAATAGCATGCAGGATTACATCATATTTCTGCCGATTTTCAACCTGGCAACCAGGGTGGATGTGCGTATGTTTGTCTTCTCATAATATCATAATCGCATGCACAAAAATAAAATAATGCAAAAATAAAGTATTTTTTTTTTACATACAGTGTAGGGTTAATATTTTGCATGCACTTCGTATGTTTAAAAAATAATTCTAATAAACTTTCACACTATACATGTCCCTCTGAAATCCTACTTTGTGTGACACTTGTGAACCACATCACCATCACTATACCTTTTCCAATATATTAAAATGTGTATTTATATAGATTTATACTAAGTACAGCCAGAGTGAAGATGAAAAAGGGAATAAATACTTTTCTTTAAAAACGTACATAAAATAAAAATGATGGAGGTGACTGCATTTTACAAAGATCCTATAGCAGTAACGGTAAAGCTGGAAACCTCGTTATGTAAACGTCAGTTGTTAGTAGTTTGCTGGTCGTGCAACAGATGAAGAGACAGAAGAGCAGTGGACATGAAGCTGTGCGTTTGCAGCTGTGCAGTTCGTCCTGTACTTTTCAACTTTAACCCTAAAAACACATTTAACCCCTAAAAATAATCTTGGGCTAAGTGCTGCCTCACGTTAGCATAACTTTAAGTGTGTTACCTCAGACTTTAACCTCAGATTAGCTGCTCTCAAGCTGGGTTAACCCCGATTTTACACAAATTAACAATAAAACTCTTAAAATTAGCCCTGGACGAACCATCTGAAAAGGAGTTTGATTTTCCTTGTGAGAACCTTTAGAAGCTAAAAAAGGGGCAAAGTGCTTTCAAAACATCTCTAAACGCTGTGCTTTAAGTAAAGAAACGTTAAATATTCAGTGTTACTTGACTAATAAACGTAACATCAGAGACAAAACATCGACACGCTCAGTTGATGAATAAGCTGCAGGACATTTAGGCAGTTAGATTTTTACAGCGACGTTAGCAAAGTTTCAAAGGAGTGCTAGAGGCTGATTAAAAAATATTGTAAAGACGGTATAAAACAGAAACAGTGTGTTCTGTGTAATATCAGAGGCACCAGAGATCAATGTTGAAATGTCTGTAAAATAGACAGACAGGCAGACAGTGACTTCATGAAAAACAAATCTCAGTATTTACCTCCCGCCCCCTCCCCCTCCCCCCCGTGTTCATATTCCTCATTAGATACTATTTCACCAAAACGCACTCAGGAGAGATACTGGTCTACACTTGATTTGGCCAAATACAATCCCGGCGGCGTCCCTGATTGCAAAATTGTCATTCAAATGATCCCATTTCCATATGACCTCGCCACATTTTTCTCCATCAACACCTGCAAGGTTGAACAAACAATAGCTGAAGGTGTTCCCTGAAATTCCCTTCTGCCTGTGGAGGTTTTGGGGTGTAAGGTGAGGGATTTAGACTCCGCCCCCGCTGCGGTCCACCGAGACGGGCCCCCTCCTGTCCAGACTCTCCTCCACGGTTTTCATCAGGATGGCCAGGCGGCTGTCGGACACTTGTCCCTTCTTCACGGCGCTCATCAGCTGCAGAGGGAAAGGCAGAGAACGTGCTGTACAAGGCGAAAAATACTTCAATACAACGCTTTTTTTTCTTTTTTTCCAAGAGCTGGTTAATAATAATATAAAAATTCTCTGCAATCTGGAGGTGGAGTTGGTACTTTCTGCCATCATTTGGCTCAGTTTGGTTTCGCAAAAAATTCAAATAAACCAAATTATATCAACAGAAGCTTCAGCCTGCTCACTGGTCAGGGTTAAACAAATATCGATAAGGTTAAGGGCCAAAATAAAGGGATGTGTTCTTCCTTCTCTTAGTTTATTATACAAACATTTGGCCAGTAAGATATCCGAGAGATCGAGATCAGCACAGATAAAAACGGAAGCAATTACATCTACATTCTGAGTCCTCTCTCTGACACACTGGTGGTGTCCAAAGCGACATTTTGAGATATTTCTCACCAGTCTGAATAATTTGGGGATGAGGTGGCAACATCAGAGCATATTTGCAAACCAAACTGGTTGAAGAAAGACAACAAATGGCATCATGTTGTCTTCATTCTTTGTGGAAATCAACTGCAAAACACGGGAGCTGCACAACGTGGTCCATTCACAGACCTTGTGGTCTTGCATGCACAGCAGATCTATGGGACTTCCTGTCCGCCCACCGCACCCCTCTGCTGTCTGACTGCTGGTTTGTTTGCTGGGTTTCATAGATGCTGCACCAGAGAAACCAGAGGCACACCTCCACTAATGAAGACTAAACCGTCGACTATCATCAGCCCCACCTATAATGAATCTATTCTGGACTCCTCGTCGGGCGGGGGAAGTAATTTAGCGGCGG
>OMLF01047424.1:0-10861 GCA_900302615.1 Holocentrus rufus | reverse complement strand
GGAGCCACTACAGGGCCTCTTGCTTCTCTTCTGTGTGGGCGTGTATGTGTGTATGTGTATATGTGTGTGTGTGCGCATGTGTGTGTGTACCCTCACTTAATAATGTAAAACATTTCAGATAGAAACATCTGTATGTCTGTGTGTGTGTGTGTGTAAAGCCCAGCTGCTTGATATGACCGTGTCCTAAAGCCTACTCATTACATCTCTCTCTCTCTCTCTCTCTCTCTCTCTCTCTGTTTTTTTTTTATTTTCTCTGTCTTCCTTTCTCTCTCAGTCATTTCCATTCCACAGGGGTGGATCTCGGGTCCCAAATGAATGCAAAGCACACACGCAAAAACAGACAAATAGAGAGACATGCATTTAGATGATAAGAGACTATGAGCATGCATAATTCATACCACATGCTCAAGTTCCCCAGGTTTAAGACATCACTTTTCTTCTTTTTGTTTTGTTCCCCCCTCATTGGCACACTTTGTAAAGATACAAGAATATGTGTCTCTGTGAATGCATGCATGTGTGTGTGTGTTTATGCATGTGTGTATGTGCACATCCTGGCATTTGTGTCGCCTGGGCACTATGGGTGCTGGCATGACGCATATCAGACAGGAGGTTTTTGCAGGAATGTGGAGACTGATGTGCGGGAAAAAGCTGTGAATCAACGCGGCTGTGTGTTTATAAAAGAAAATTAGACACAGAAGTCTGTGCGCGCGTCTATGTGTGTGTGTGTATGTGTGTGTTTTTGTGTTTCTGTGAGGTTTGGCTCCTGTGATGACTAATGGCGGTTATTTTTTCCCCTGATGGTTTACCTGAATACAAATAAGGTAATTTACCCACAAAAGGCTTCCGATAGGGATCACAATTTTGAGCCGGGGTTGCTTTAACACTCCCCATTTATTTTACTTTTGTATGTAGCAGCTATTTAAAAAAGCATCTGAACCTTCCAGTGAAAAGTGATGGTTCAAAGAGCAACCAGGGAAGGGGAAGCTGTCTAAGTGAGTACACCTTTAAACTAGTGTGAGTATGAAATCGTGACTGTGTACCGCCTGCCAAAATATAAAACATACATGACAGGTATGAATGTATTTTCAAAGAGCAACTGCCTCCTCACATATTGGATCTGACTCGCCGCCGCTGATCCCGATTTCCTTCCACATCCTAAATTTCAGAGTCAAAGGGGCACCGCTGCTGGATTTGCTGCTGTCGGGCGATTTCTGGCCCCGTGAGAGCTGGGGACCCTGTTTACAGAGCTATGACCAGAGCTTTAAGAGTACTTGTAGTTATTGATCTGCTGTGTAGATAGATATGAGAGCCGCGCCGGGTGCAGTGTGTTGTTGTCTGTGATCCCAGAGAGCAGAGAGGAGGCGTTAAGTGTCCGGGAAGCATCCAGAGCTGTTACAGCGCGGCAGAATCAGGTTACCGCCGTGTTTGTGTTGATGCTCTGAGCCCATAGTACCTATGAATAATGAATTGTTAATCCATGTGTGTAAAATACACCTCTTTCTCTCAATCTGTCTCTCTCTCTCAGTCTCACACACACGCACAGTTCTATTATTTCACTTTGCCTCGCCCTCTCCTGCAAAACACCAACACATCTATTTTTTTTATGCATATAGGTGTTTTGTGTCTATTTGTGTGTGTGTGTGTGTGTGCATGTGCATGTGTGTATGTGCGTGCGTGCATGTGCTTGTGTGTGTGTGTTAAAGTGCCTCTTGTCAGGGATCAATGTGTCAGCATATAGTCACTTTATACCTTGAGAAAAGGAATGATTGTCAGTTTTGTTCTGCTGACATTGAAAAACGGGTATGAGAGAGGGATTTAACAATTTAACAAGGTGCACCACGAGACTTGCCTTTAAATATTCATATGTGTTGAACTTCCCCTTTAACTATTAAAGGAGCCTATAACAGAGTAATGGCTTGAGAACCTTTACAATTTGCATTTCTTATATCAGGCTGATGCTCTTATCTATAGGGACCTCTTGCAAGAGCAAATAGATGTTTGTGTGTTGCAATCATTTTAAACAGCCTGGTAATGAAGAAGTGCAAGCAACAAAACTGTTTGAGAAAAAATGAATAAATAAAGTTAATAAAGGGTTTGTGTTTTTAGCGGCAAATTTGGGGAATAGAATAAAGTGGATGGGTAGAGTGGAGCAAGGCTATGGGGAGACGAGGAGGTGTATCCTGCAGAGATGTATTTTCACTCCACGGAGGAAGATGTGGAGTGACTGCTGAAGAGGAGAGAGAGGAGAGCGAGGAGAAAAAAAAAAAAGAGGTGAAAACGGGGGAAATACAGTAAGCTTTCTGGGCAGGTTGGTAATACAGAAGGGAAAGGCATGAAAAATGAAAGAGAGCGTGGCAAATAATATTTCAGAAGGCTCCAGTGCACAAGACAGCAACAATAGGTTATTCTCCAACAGCAAACTTCACCAAGCTCTCTGGTATGAACATTTTGTTATCTTCTCCAGCGGTCCATATTTTGTTATATCTGCTTCAACAAATACCCTTCCTGATAACCTTGTGCTATCTAATATGTAGCCCTGTGTTGAGCATCCCACTCAGCCCTCAAGACTGAGAAACCATGCCATATTTCTTTCCCTCCCCTTTCTTCACCGTCACCCGGACGGTAAATTTAGATCGAACATATCATATCAGAATGTGTTGATGTTTTATTATCTATTTCATTATGTATGAATACAGAACCAAACAGGAGTTTATGTACTGCACTCCCCCTTTTCTCCAGTCTGTCTTATTAATTCTTCCTCGCTGCACCTGCTCGTTAAATTACCCTTCCAGCCTTCTCTGCCTGTCCCATCTAATAATCTCATTGTCATAGCAGCCTCCGTGGTTAGTCTGTTCTTTTAAGACGGAGTCTGCGAGGAATAGGTATCATAAATAAAGAAATAAATCCAAATGTGTTAATTACAGCACACTTTTTTTTTCCTGCTGTAGACAAATACCTCTGATGTGTGGGTTTGTGTGGGTTTGTGAGTGTGTGTGTGTGTGTGCGTGCAATTAGATGAAAAAGGGGAAGGCGGCAAGGCGGAAAGAGCTGAGAGGAAAATGATTGAGAAAGCGTGGCGAGGAAGAGAGTCAGCGGGCATTAGAAGGAGCTCGATGGCTGATTTGAGGGTGCAGATGCTGTGTGATGTTTTTATTTCCTCTTCTTTTTTTTTTTTGTTGACTCCCGTCACATGTCGCTGCACATCTGGAGTGATGCGGCGCCGTGGCAGAGGTGATGCAATGACAGGATCTTCCTCCTCTAATTGTGTCACGGATTATTTAAGCATCAGTTCACCCAAATTACAAACAAAGACATTCTCCCACTTACCTTTAGTGCCGTCTATCCATCCAATAGTTTGTGTGATTTGGCGAGGTTTCCAGTCTGTCTCAATCGACGCTGTCTCCTGGCACCACAGTATAATGGGTTTGGATGGGTATGTGTTTTTTTGGGACTCAGAATATCAAAAATTTACATGTGAAAAACTCAACAGCAGCAGCTCTTTCCAAAAACAATGACAAGGATATCTGGCATAATCCATAGCCCTCGGGGACAAAGAGTTTTGTTGGGGACTGTTTCCTGCCAAAGAGCACCGGCAAAATGTTATCTATACGCCCTGAATTTGAACTCATTCGCCAAAAAACACACAGAAACTGTCTGGATGAATATATTGCACCAGGGGTAGGTGGAAAAAGATATTAAATATTTAATTTAATTTATTTATTTATTTGTTCATTTATTTGTTTGTTGTATGGCTGAACTGTCAATCAGCAATAACAGCAACAACAATAATGATAATAATATGTTATTCTTTTGACAAGCAATCAGTTTATTGTCAATATGAATAGTCATTTTAAGACATTAATATCTTTATGGTCACAGGTGTATGTTGATTAGGCAGTTTTTAAAGGCTTAGCATGACTCAGCAAATCAGAATTCAGGACAGCAACTGTGTTTTTTATGATCAACATGTAGCTTCTTGCAGCGGTCCGCAAATTGAGAGTGAATATTGTCTGCTCACATCGCCACCTCTGCTGACCGAGAGCTGCCACTTTCTAATCAGACACTTGCTAATCAGATTGATGCACTGAAGGCGTGTTGTATGCAATCTGCACATATTACACAGGCGTTTTGTTTGGATTTGAGAATAACACATAATTTGGCTTGTGTAAGGCTGACTTGATATGCAGGAACGGGACGAGACTATTAGAGCTCCCTCCTCTTCTGTCTTCTCTATGAATTACATTCATTTTCTAACAAGAGAAATAGGTTCTATGGAAATTATTTTTATACTCTTCCTCTCTGGCTCACACACACACACACATACACACACACTGTAATGATAATTAGGGGAAAGATCAAGACTGCTGTCTCTCCGCACAGGCAGGATGATACATAAAGAAATTGACAGACACAGTGCACATCTCTCCCCCTCCCACTCTCACCTATGTCCCCTTAAACCCTATATATCCACACACACACACACACACACACACACACACACTATGGTGCTCCAGCCTGGGGGTAGAATTACAGGTCTGATTTCAGCTCGGTGGAGATGTAGGAGGATGATAGTGGCAGGCTCAACCAAAGGGTGATGAATCAGTGCCTTATCAAACCTCTGGCCCTAGGTATGAACTGTCAGCACTGACAGAGGAGCCGTAGCATCATCATACAATAACCTCCACACACACACCACCAGCTACCTTACAGTTGGAGATCTCCACACCATTAATGTCCAGTGGCATGTCCAAGACACTTTCCCCTTGCCCAGTCCACCATCCCTCCACCTACTCAGTCATTCCTCCAGCGAGGGGGGGGGGTGTGCAGCGGGTTGTCATCGTTAATGTTTAATTCAGCAGTCTCAAGACGAGCCCTGTCATCATGTCGATTTATGATATTGGCTAGGGAGGAACTGGGAGGTGGGATTGAGCTACCCCTGAGCTAGAAATCACCTCCACTGATTCTGCACTTTGTCCTTATCACCCCGGCTGGGCAATATGGACTGATGCAATACCTCAGTGTCACTATTGTGATTGCATCATTAGTGCTTTCATTAGAGTATTTACACACAAGATATTTTTGATAAACAGTCGTCAAATATTAGACAAGAACAGTCTAATACGTTTAGAAAATTGCATCCACTTACTGTAATGCAGCTTTTAAAATCAGTGAATCAATATCCATTATGATGTCTAGTCTTATATCACAATGTAAGCAATATAATATTAATATATCACCAAGCCCTAATTTGGACCATATAGTTGCTGGTCATTAGTTGATCACTAATAGAAATTGTTATGACAGTCCTAAATATTGCTTCATGGAAAGATATATCAGAATGTGTTAAATAACATTTGTCTTGTATTTACCCATCAGCACAGATAAAGATTCTTTTGTATCCAGCTGCCAAGAGTGGACAGGCCTCTCCATTTTCCAAAACAATAAAATTGCCTCTTGTCTTATGATGATGAAATATCCTTTCGGGACATATCACCTCCAGGAGATGGCAGGCTTTTATGAGTGATTTTTTTTACTGGATGCATTAGTACACATAAAAGTTTATTAGTCAGGCAGCACTGGGGAGCTGTCAAGCGCTGTGACTGTATTTCAGTGTGCTGCAGTGTTGCATGTTCTAATGCTGCTGCAGGAACATAACAGCAAATTCCAATTCAGCTTAATGAAGGCAATGCTGGTCTCGGTTTATGCAGAGCTGTCTGAAGGCTGATGGTTATGCATTAGCATTATTGCTTAAAATTAATTTTCGTTATATTTTTTCAGGGGGCAATTTTGTTACAAGATGAAGCCAGTCTTTCTGGTATTAGTTTTGGGGAAATCTTCCATTATTCCGCCGTGTATTTAACATTCTGGAGAGGAAAAGGAGGAGGCAGAGGGATGAGGCATGTGAGACTTTTATCAGGAGAGATGAGAGTTGTGACAGTCTGGAGCCCAGGTTTTCTGGGCTGTCTGTCTGGGTGTCCTTCAGACTGAGGGCTTGGATGACAGGACTTGGATGCAGGGGAGGGGGAGTGTTCGGATGACAGAAGGCCTTGCCTAATAGCCAGGCTGTTCTCCAGTTCTGTCGGTTCCTGTCTCCCTCGCTCTCCGTCACACACACACATAGTTTTTTTCCCCCTTTTTTCTCCCCTCCCCCTCTTCTGTGGCCATATGTCCCTCTGACATCCCTCCATCTCTGATCGGGTGGAGACGGCGCTATCACCGCTCCACTAAGGCGTAAACGGACTCTGAATTGCGAAATCTGCCCCAGAGTACTCCAGATTCCAGGACAGTGTGTCTGGGCACCTGGGAAGTTCACTGATGGAGGTGGCGCCGGTATTCTTCAGTCAGAGAGAGGGGGAGGGGAGAGAGCGGCAAAAGGGGGCAGCTCTGCCAGCCCGCCAAGTGTGTGGGCGCTGCTGTGACCAGTCAGTCTTCATAATGGCTGTCTGGCTTTGGGACAGAGCCAGTCCAGTGCTCACATGATTGGCTTTGCGGATCGGACCAGGAGGGATTCCCCTCAGCAGGCGTGGATTGATGGCTCCTATGGTGACAACAAAGGGCCGAGGCGGAGGGAATGAGAGGGGGAAGGCGTTGGAAAGGCGAACAGAAATGGATGGGAAGAAGAAGAAGAGGAATCGAGGAGCAGGAGAAATGGGTAGCGATGAGGGAAAAGAGATTTTGAAGTTGCCGAGAAGTTTTAGTCAACAAAAGGAGGGACACGGGTGGACGAGTCTGAGGAAGGTTTAGGTGTGAAGGAGAATAGGGGCAGCGTAGGCTCTCACTATTTATTACCTGCAAGCTATTGATGTGTGCTTTCCGAGGGATAGATAAAAGTTTATCTCTCTCCAAAGTGTTTTTTCTCCCTCCCTTACTCTTCTGGGCCTGAGTTTCAAACTTCAAAGGAGTATTAGATGCTACAGAAATTCCAATTTAAGCTAAGGAAATAGTGTGTTTTTAAAGGTTGAATGGTTTTTCAGGAAAACCTGTGGGAAGTAGAAGTTTTACTCGGCTCGGCAAATATCGCAGTAAACCACAGAATAGGTACCAACACCTGGTTTTAGTCTCTAGCAGGTGGCACTGAAAGAACACTTTGTCGCCCAATTTGCAGTTATAATGCCCATACACAGTCTTGAACCTTAATGGTTTATTCACTTCTTAGATTTTCTTCGTTTTAGCGCAGGCACTTGGAGTTATTTGGCAGAAATGGGGGTAATGCAGGCTCTCGAGAAAGTAGATTGTTTCATTTCCTCGCAAATGGTCCCCCTTTTGTTTTTAAGGTCCATTTCAGTTAGTGAACCTTATGCTAAAGCATGCCATTCTCGCCGTATTGAACTGTGCTGACCATTTGGCAGCCCCCCCCAACCCACTCCCTCACCAGAGCCGGTGCAGTAAGCTTGTCCAAGCTGTTTAGAGAAAGGGCTCTATTCCATCTGTCATAGCCCGGGACTGTGAACTGAGCTCAAGTCGGCATCTGTTAGTGTGTGAGCAGCACCACTCCAGCCACGGGTCCCTCCGTCTCTCACAGTGAAACACTGGATCCATAGCATTTACTTTGCTTTGGAGACAGACTTTGTGGATATTAAGTTTTATGTTCTCTGTTACTAAGCTTTATATGTGAAAAGTAAAAATAGAAAACTGAAGCTTGGCGGTAAAAGAGCAATGCCAGAAAATGAAACAACGTCCTTTTAAGTTTAAACCCCATGTTAACAGACGACATCCAACTCGTCCGTCTCTCATCTTCCTTTGTTGTACAGTGGGGACGCGTAAAGGTGATTTCATTATCTCCCCTTTCCTTTTCTCCATGGGACCGTCCTAAAGCCATTCATTGCCATTTAATTGCTGACCAAGAGTATAATGACTCTGGAAAATTGGAAGGCAGACATATCTAGCCGTCCTGTGCGTACTCAGGGGTGTGCTGTATGCAGGCCAGTTGTTGATAGTCAGATTGCATCTCAGTCAAGAGGGGCTTTTAAGGACCTTTTATGGTGTTTTTTTTTTTTTTTCTCCCACATGATGCTGGTCCATTTACAGATATCCCCCAAAGCAAGCGACAACTTGGATGCTTTCTGTCTTTATGTCGAGCCCAGTTTTAATTTCACACCCTTAATTAATGAGCAGTTTTATTTCTGTGGCCTACATGCATGGGATTGCTGCAACTCTCCTCAATTAATTCCTCAATTGCCCCTGTGGCCACAGCGATTGTAAAATCACTAAATGAGCCAATGTAAGATTGACTCTTTACGGTGGTTAATGCTCTTATCTGAATGGGTCCGCGTTAATTCCTCCGAATGATTAACGCAGGTACTGGTGTCGTAGCGAGCGAGAAATTAGTTCATAGAGGGATAACGGTATTCATCCAACTCTTCACACCTGCTGCGGAACAGACAAGCCTGTATGATTATTCTGATTGGCTGAGCATCAGCACAGCATTTTATTCTGCATCACTGACCTTTCCGCTTGACTGTTCACAGCCTGCATGCAGGAGGAGGCATCCTCGGGATAATGTATGCAACATGTAGAGAGCTGACTGCACACAGCACTTGGATGAGTGGTATGCTCTGCACTTCCTGATGTACATTTCAAGATAATGGCATGCATGAACATGAGTTTGAATGGGGGCCGCTTGAGGCAGTACATCTGGTGGATGATGAGATGGATTTATCCTCGCCTTTGCCATTTTGCTCTGATAAATAAGATGCAGTGCACACAAAAGGTCATGTTAAACAGCCCCTGGCTCTCTGTCCCCTGTACCATGATGCATTGCCTGATGGTGTGCTCTGTTTATTCACCTCCCCTGTGAACTGCTTAACTCTTTCATGCAGCATGGAAGCACCACAGGATGCAGCATTGTTTTTCTGGGGCAGATGATCCTTGTGAAAACTCAGAATAGACCACAAGAAGTCAGAGTGAACCCAGAGGAAGGATAACTCTCAGTGTTTGCACAGATTATGCAGTCAGCTGTAAATGTGTATCATTTGCTGGTCGCCTCGCTTTTTATTGACTTGGAGTGGAGTGGGCCAAGCAGCTTTGTCTCACTCGCTGCTTTCAAGCTTTAATACAATCAGAATTTAATTTCATGTAAATGTTGTTCCAAGTATTTGAATTTCATCCTGATGTCAGACATCTACCATTTGAAAAAGTGACTGCTGCTTTACTAAATAATTCATAACACAGAATCAAAGCAAATTATGCTGTTTTGTGTAACAAAACAGGTGTCTCACTTTTATCATCTGGATCCTCTGTATATCAGAAACGAAATTATGAACATCTGGTAATGATTTTTTTTCCCTGGATATAGATGATGTGCACTTTGTCCTCCTTTTACATGCGCTCTTGAAGACTTTAAGATGACAAACAGCATTTTGGGGCTTTATTAATCCTTTAAAACTCCAAATATTTTCATCCACTGCTGTATGTTTAGTCTTCATATAAAAAGCTTGGACAATATTTCTTGCAGAAAACAGCTCTCCAGCCCAATAAATCACTATGTAAACGAAGCCAGAAGTGCAGCAACATTGGTTCAAGTGAGTGTACCATACTGCAATTATAAACAGGGGCTGCAAGGTAATTTTACTGGGGAATTTATCGTTAAAATGCCCAGGGAATTTTGTCAAGCAACAGCAGTGGATTAGTCAATCTCCCATCTCATGAAGGAATAGCAATGCTGTGGTTGTTTTGATGGCAGCCTTTGCTTCAAGGCTTATTACTAGCATTACTCATCCCTATGTGTCGGTGCTTTAGAGTGTGTGTGTGTATGTGTGTGTGTAGCTACACAATCACAAGTGGCTACAATTTTGTTTAAGGGGTAATAGTTCCCGACAGTCTTCTAGTCAGTGTATTCTGGAGATGTGTATTATCCCCAGCCCACTTATCAAGTTGCGCATAATAAAAATAAATAAATAAATAACGTTTTAAAAAAAAATCATTGCAAGTCAGAACATCTCAGTTTCCCACTTATTTTAATTTTGTCACTGAGTGGAGAAAGAAAATGAAGAAAATACTGTTTACTTGTATTACAATTCAAATGAGAGCAGTTTTCAGCAAAAGAAAATACAATTTGTTGCCAATATTAGGTGCTAATGAGTTTTAAACAAGAACTGATGAGTATTTCTCCACTCCTTTGCCACTCAAGGATTATTAGGTTATCATCACATAGGAAGCGCTCCTAAACAGGTCTTTTTTTTTTCACCTATTTTCAGTGGTTTGATAGCAGCAGCTGCTTTTCTTCTCCAAACTCACCACATTTTGGACATGGTGCATTTTAGTTCACTCCCCTGGGTGCTCCAGACTGAAAATGCCTCCACACACATGAACACTGTTTAAAAACATTGATTGGTGACATATTGAGTTTCTGATGCCATTTTGTTCTTTCGGAGTGTAATACATTTTCTGTTGTAAACTTGTCAAATAAGTGAGCTTAATGGGAGAAAGACTTGTTCTCTGCCTTTTCTCTGCTGGATTTTTCCCCCTGTTTGTTTAATATTTCTGCATATTGGTAAATCTGCAAAGAAGTCCTTTGTGATTTATTGCTAGGCGTTAACATTGAAACCTAACAACTAATGGTTCTGTTTTAGATTATCTTTTCCCCCACTGTAGCACTGTTGACAATATCATTAGTGATGTTAGTGGATTTATTTTTGGCTAGTTAGTGGAATAACAAAAATACAGCATCAAGTAAAAAAAAAAGAAGGAAAATGGCACCAGAAACGCGTTGTAAATCACCAGTTTTCATGTGTTTTAAGCTGGAAATTTCCTTCAAGCGATGCTGCACATTCTGAGAAAATTGAGGGAAAAAAATAAGCAGTGCCTAGAGGACATAAGCAAGCTCTTGAAGCTTCCCAGTGAGTAACATTAACCTCAGCTG
>OMLF01047416.1:2500-14428 GCA_900302615.1 Holocentrus rufus | reverse complement strand
CATTACTACTACTACTACTACTACTACTACTACTACTACTACTACTAATAATAATAATAATAATAATAACAATAACAATAATAATAATAATAATACAGTAATAACTTTATTGTTCACTGTGGTGGAAATTTTCCTTTGGCTACACCAGGACTGATAAAACATTCAAACACCTCATCTTCAAAGTTAGAGGGCCAGATTGATTTAGTCTTTCAGGCCTGTTAGCTGGAAAGACCAAAACAATTCCTACTGTGCATCAGGATCATGCATGTGTTGATATTTGAATGAAATACAAGGTGTGACAACAACTGGGAAAACCTAAAATAAAATATATATTTCACTTTTATTTGAGTATTTCCAAAAAATCTCAAATATCCATTTTTATCAATTCTGAATAATGCATTCTGGAATAAGAAGTATCAGCTAGGTTTAAAAAAAGTTATTCGTTTTTCTAAATTATGAAAACAAATAGTTTTTGGTAGATGACTCAGACTTCTTTTCGGACCCAATTTATACATGAAATCAAAGGAGATACAATTATAATAGTAATAAAATAACAACAAATACAACAACAAAAAAATAACAACAGAAAAGCAATTCCAGATTAAAGTAAGAGAATGAAAAATAATTGCACAAAAGAAAGTCTATAAAAAAATGCTGAGGGGCACATTCAAGAAGTCCAAGACACGCTCACCATAGATTCAAAAAGCCTTTATACTCATGGCTGTTTAAAAATACAGCAGCAGGCGTCGCGGCTTCACAAGCCTTCATCGGGCTGTGAACTGGTAACAGTATTTCAACTGTTCTCAGCCTTATGAATTAAAAGCTTTTTAATTTTACGGTGAGTGTACCTAGGACTTTTTGGATGTGCCTTCAGTGATGTCTTTTACTTAACCTTATATCCACAGAGGACCTCCCTGTAGCTTTTTCTTAGTCCATAAAACTGTTTTTAAGAAATGACTTGTGTTTTAAGAGGAGTCAGTTGGCCTGCAACATCACACTGGTTTGTAACAGTATGCCCCCACTATAAGCTACATTCCCTCACACATCCTATATATTCCCATCCATCAGGCCTCATCCCCCACACCACCAACCCCCCACACCCACACCCGCAAACACCCACACACTTCTCCTTCTGGCTGACTGATCCATTTTGGACCTGACTAGCTGCTGTTAGTGCTCAGAAAAAGGTCAAAGTCTGACCTTTACCTCAACTTCCAGGTACCACAAATCTAACACTTCACTAAACAGCTTGCTGCACGAGTGTATGTGTGTGTGTGTGGGGTTATGTGTGAGTCTTCTCTGGCGTATGCGTGTGATCCAGCACTTCAGCAGAATGAAGCTGGCAGGCTCATTATCATAGTCCTGCTCTAAAGCAGATAAGGTAGAGATCTATCTGACTGAAATGATGGGACCTGAGTGGGCTTCTAATGGCCGTGGCGTTTGCCAGGCTGCCCTCGTAAGTGGATTTCTACTGCGATCTGCTGTTTGTTTATTGGAGTGCCTGTTGTTCTGGATGCACTCCATAGAGGATACAAATTGCATTATTCACGGCAGGCAGGCCGGTAATGGCAGGGATGAATGATGGCCCCTATTTCTCTCCTGACAGAGAAGGTCGAGAGAGGAGCTCTATACAATTACACACAAGTTTGTGTTCGATCAGCGGATAGCCACGGGTGAAGCGTTCGCCGCACACTGGAGGCCTGGCGGGTGTCGTGTCGAGAAAGAAGGGCTGCGAGTCTGAGTCCCTCATGGGGATCTCGATGTTTGAAGTGCTGCTTTTCTAAATGAATTTGCCTTTGTCAAATTATATCTTGAACTCAGGTCTCGGTGAATACGTGCTGTTTTTTTTTTTTTTAGCCTGACCATTGATTTTTACCCACTAAGTCAATTTAGATTCTGCAAACAACAAGCCAGCATAGCAAATTGATGTGAACGGTGAAATACATAGATGTTTATTTTTTCAGCAGTTTCCCATGACATTCTCCTTTATAAAAGAAAGTGAAATGAGGACTGACAAAAATGGTAGTCTCAGTTAGGGTTAAATCGCTATATCGGTCCGACATATTGGCCAGTTAGTGTCCAACTCTGATATGATGGAGGTTCCTCCTTGACCACAGCTTGGAAAACCCAACATGACATTTGATTTACTTTGTATAATATGTATAGTCATCTCACTTTCCAATAAAAGTTTTAATTAATTCAACTTTTAAAGGCAATTTTGCATCCCAGAGTTTGCATTGAATAAATGGGCTGGGTCACTAAAAAACTTACATTAGTCTGCGTTTCAGTGTGTGTAGTGTGCCCCATGATGGTCTAAATGTTTTAGAGGCTTTTCCCCTCCAATAAGAATAAAATTCTGGGGGAAACAGCGCAGACTTGGTGATTTTGAGCATCAGAGCAGTCAAATTTAAAAACCCAAGATATCGTCAAAGTGAAAAAATAAGCATGTACCATGTATATTTGAAATACAAGTCTATGAACTTTTGTTTATAAATGAGTCATGTTAGGAGAAGTTAGATGGTTGGAAATATAACTCCTGATTATAGCTCCTACCACTTATAGTTGCTACCATCTTTCTGCTAAAATTACTCTGATTTAACAAAAAAAAAAACAAGATGTGTATATCATATACACAATGCACTGTCTAAGTAAGACAGCTTCAGAGTTGCTGTAAAGTTTATTTTCTTCACTTTGACAGAGCAAGGCGAATGACTACTGTAGACTTCAAGTCTTTACGCTAAACTGACATGAAATGCTACCCATAGGAACCAAAGCAGTGGACGTACAGAGGTGAAAATGGTATTGAACACCTTCTCTCAGTCTGGGTAAATCAGAAAAGGGTGATCTTGCCCAAAACGTTGGTGTATTCCTGTTAAAAACTGTCGAACCCTAGTTGTGGTTCAGTTTTAAACCTGCCAAGTTGCAAATACAACACATATTTCAAGACATAAAGCAACAAGGTCACTCATGAAACGTATATGACATAATGTGGTTTGTTTTCCACTGAGCATGTCTTCATTCATGAAAAAAAACACCCACAAATCAATGACATTCTAGGGCAACTGCTCCTACTGTTTCTCCCTAATGACTCCAAGTCTGTATTCTAAAATGTAAATCTATTTTCTGCAACTAACAAATCACCACATCTTAATCCAGCCCAGCACGTGTTCACCACCCACTCAAATGCTGCTTTCTCTGCGAAATGCGACCCCCAACTTCAAACAACAAATCATGACAAAATGTAAAAGTCCTTAGCTGTGTCAGCCCACTGTTGGAGGTAGCAGGCGGGGGGAACATTATCCTGTTACAGAAATGTATTGATTTATGGAGTTCATAATCTGCAGTGGCACAGAAGGGAGAGATGCGGCTCATTCCAGCTTTCTGAGACTCACACTTTAATGAAGTCATTTATCTCTGATCTAAGGCTCTCCTATCACCCCATCCATCCATCCATACACACACATACACACACACATACATATACATATACACACACACACACACACACACACACACTTAAGCAGCAACCTCTTGTCCTCTGATTACATAGCAGGAAGGGTCAGACCAACAGTAATACAAAATGACTCAAATGACTCCCATGCTTTTTGATAACTGCTGCTTACCTTCATCCAAGTCATTTTACATTTATGACCACATTGTGTCACCCATTTGGTCCCATTCAGTCACCCACTGGCTCACCTGTCGGCACCGCAGACAGCAGAATGGGATTCCTGTTCCCCTTTAAGCTAAGCCAACATGAAGATTTAAAGATAGGATATTTTTAAACTTATTAATAGAGAGCATTGGATAGTACAAGTTTATTATTCTCCCACTTATCTATTATCATTGCCACTACAGGCAATAAATCCGCCTCACACAGAGAGAGATTTCACTATGTAGTCAAATGTTCTTGTTTGAACCAGGCTAGGCCAGAATACAGCACGGATGGGGCACAGCGATTTATTTATCTGGGTTACCTCATCTTTTTACCATTTTCTTCATTACACACTTTCTGCTCTATCTGCCGCCCCAGGTACTCCCAGTCCAAGAAGCTTTTGTGCGATAAAGAAAAGGATGACTTTGGTAAATCTCACTCACATATCTTGTAAACCTCTGGCACCCACTGTATCCTGCAATCATGAATAATGCATGCTACTCTGAGCTCCCCATCTTGTTCGCATATGACCTATAGCCAAAATGATTATGCAGATTTAGGGAAATAAATAAATAATCAAATGTTATAAATGGTCACCCGCGGCATGGAAGACTACTGTGCATTTATCAGTCAGGGGGGAACAGAGTGAAGGCAGTGCTTCCTTCTCTTATTTTCGATTAGGGTTTTTTTTCCCACTAGAAGTGATTGGCCTGAATTAAAACAGTGGCGGCTGTTGTTTGCACAGACGTTTAAAATGTAATTATTTTCAGCCTCGCAGACGGGTGATGGCAGCTGAGGCCTGTGGCTCATGGATTAACTGGCCTCAAAAGAGCTGTGGACACAGTAATGCAGTTCCAATTTGTAGCTCCGAGGAGAAAAACACACACATACAATATATGGGCATTGCTCAATATCTCAGGCTTCAGTCACACCTGCAGATAGTTTCTTTAATCTGAACCACAGTGGAAAAGTTCATTTATTGATTTGGTACATTTAGGTTCACTCTGCCTAATTACATGTAAACCACATAAACAGAAGTCACAGGGACTCACACTTGTTGGATAGGGGTTAGCGCTGGGAATTGCTATGATGCTATGATGCTATGAACTAGTTCCCATCCCTAATAGGAGTTTTGGCAATCTTTCATCTTGCCAGGTTAGAGATTTTGGTGGTTGGGGGAGTCCCAAAATCTGATTCCAGTTCCTGTAACTTTGTCTAATCATGATTGACTTGTCTGCTTTCCCCTCCTCTGGTATTCACACCGTACCACTTATGAACACATTCAAAAATAGCAGAGTAGGAGCATTGGTTCAGTCTTTACTTTGTTTTGCTAAGCTTTCCAAGTGCCTTCTTTATGCCCATAAGACCTTGCATTTTTGGGTCAGTCCCTGGAATTGAACAACACAGCAGTTCTCTTGGAGGAGGACAGCAAGATGCATTTTCAGGTGTTTCAGTGAGTTGAAATGAGCTGAAATATCATTGTCTGCACCCAGCCAAACAAACTGAACTATAGAAGGAAGAACTCCAGAGTTCACATAAACTGCCCCAAACATGCAGACTTAGAAAGCCTTGCAGAAAACAAAACAAACAAAAAAATCTTGATCCCAGCTACTTACCAGCCATGTGACAAAGTCTTTGGACTAATCTGATGGTCTATACAAATCTCTACTGGATGATCACTGTTCCAAACTGAACAGGTAATCATTAAATCTGATAAATCCACCTCTCTTTTGGAACATATGCTCTATAGGCTATTTGAAGCAGAGTGGCACCTGATATTGATTTAATGAGGATGGCTTGTGATGGCTGACACACGGCTCCTGCTATTATTTAGATTTCTATTTTGTGTGGTGTCGGGTACACATTTCCTTAAAAGTGCATTATGTATCTGTCTTAGCGTGACATTAATGTTGGTGATGCTGTGCCAATTAAACAGCATGCCTACTGCTGTAATATAACAAAACTGGAGTTAATGAAAAAGGAAGTAAAACACCCTAATGAAAGTGATCTAGCCAAGTAGTCCTTGGAGTGTCACTTGCCCTCTAAGTCCCAAATCGGGTGATTCTTCCAGATTCTACATGGATTTCCTCACTGTACCTGATTCATTTCCTGTGCCACATATGCAGGACTGTATTGACAACACTCACCCTGCTGCCTTTGTCACTAAGCTGGATTTGCTGAAAGGTTGCAGGCAAGTTCCCCTGACTCTTTGTGCATCTGACATCTCTGCCTTTGTTATCCCAGATCACTTAAGGGAACACTCAGATCTTGATGAGCAAATGATTGAAGTTGAAAATCTTTACTGATGTACATTGTTGAGAACAAAATGACATAACAACGGTCAATAGAAACCAAAATCATCAACCCATTGAGGGCTGGATTCAAAATCACACTGAAAATCAAAGTAAAAATATTGAAATCACAGGATGATCCAACTTGCATGAATTTCATCCTGGCAACTCATAATGTGACTCAGTAGTGTGTATGGCCTCCACGTGCCTGTATGCACTCCTGACAACATCTGGGCATGCTCCTGATGAGTCGGTGGATGGTGTCCTGGGGGATCTCCTCCCAAACCTGGATCAGTGCATCTGTGAGCTCCTGGACAGTCTGTGGTGGTACATGGCGGCATAGGCGTCACTGCTACATAATGCCCCATAGGTGCTCAATTGTATTTAGGTCAGGGGAATGTGAGGGCCAGTCAATGGCATCATGCTGGATGATGTTACAGACAGCAAACGTTCATCACGGCGTCTCCAGACTCTTTCACACCTGTCACATGTGCTCAGTTTGAACCTGCTCATCTGGGAAGAGAACAGGGTGCCAATGGTAGACCGTAGACCGATGGCGTTCTCTGGTGAATGCCAATCAAGCTGCATGGTACTTGGCTGTGAACACAGGTTTCATTAGAGGACGTGGTTGATTCACAATCACTTGTGCTTCCTAAATCGACAGATTGATATCCTTGAGGTTTAACTGACTTGGTGTTGCTGTGACGATTAAGTGTTCCCTTAATTTTGAGCAGTGTAGTATATTGCAAGACTGGCTTCACGCAATGCAACTTCTATGCAATTAGTTGCAGGTTGCAAATAAAACTTCTACTGTTGCACAGTATAACCTATATGGAACATTCCAAATGATGACACAAACAGAATTTATAATTTTCATTGGATGGGTTTCCTGGAACTCCTCCAACTTTTCAGTGGCTGATGTGTTCCATGCTTGCTGAGGTTCCAAAATGGCAATGCCTATTTGGATGATCTGGTGGGCTACTCTTCAAACTGGTCCCAGCACATTGCAACTGTGTAGGTTGGCTTTGCCTGTTTGTCAGAAGCCTCTCTGACACTCAAAATGTGAGCTTGGTAAAGCCAAGTCACATATCTGGGCAAGCCAGCTCAGCAGTGTCAACTACAACCCCTCGATCCAAAGACGTCTGCCTGGAAATGGATGGCTACTACAGGTGTTTTTTTTTCAGTGAATTACTGTCAGTATGCTTTTAACTGTGAAAAATACCTAATTTGAAGTGCTTATGTGTTAGCTACTCCAGATTTCACTTGGCCATTCAAACTGGAATCGGACGCAAGTGCTGTTGGATGCAAAAGAGTCTTGCTTCGGGAAGGTGCTGATGGGATCTGCCAGTGTGCTACTTTCCAGCCAAGTTCAAAAGACAACATTTATGGTACGCGACAGTTGAGGAGACCCTTGCTTGCACTTCAGCACTTTGAGGTCTACGTGAGATCAAGTGCCTACTACACACAGATCACAATCTACTGGTGTTCCTAGCCTGCATGTTTAACTACTGTTGGCATCTGATGCACTGGGTACTGATTGCGCAGATCTACAATCTTGACAGTAAACACAAGAGAGGAAGTAACAACGTGGTGGCTGATGCTTTGGCCCATATTTAATCTGGTAGTGTTAACTACTTAAATAACCATAGGCTTGTTCTCATGGGTGGGGGTGAAGGTTTTGAAGTTACTCTGTGAAAACTGTTTAGCCTAAATGGATCTGGATCTGTTTTAGGAGTGAGCTGCCTTTTGATTTCTTCTATTTTCTCCAGTTTTTTTCTTTTTGACAGTCTACACTATTTCTTTGTAGATTATTTGGCATTTTGTTATTGTTTTGGCCTTGGCTTAGTCTTAAGTCATTAATTTACAGATTTCCTCCAATATACCTTGTTCCTTTTTTGGTTACCCACTGTCTGGCCTGTCCTTTTCCTCAACCACCATTATTTTGTCTCCCTTTATCCCCTGTACTACTTTAGGGTCATGACAAAGACTCTTGGTGTCACACCATTGTGTGACACAAGGTTGGATTTAGTGTGAAATCTGAAATTTATTTATAGCGCAAAGGGGTACTGCTTTATAGCACAAAGCTGGTGGAGGACACTACTACAATTTTTTGCTATAGGGGAGGATGGTAGGAGTGAATGGCTGATGAATCACTTCCAACATGTTGATTCTCTTTAGTAACGGCCGCAAGGTGGGAGAAGGATGACAGGAATCAAAACGGTTTATGGTACATGCAGTCTTAATTGGAGGCAAAAATATTACAATACCACTGGTGTGGTATTGTAGAGGCTTCCAGTCAATTTCACCATGGTCTGATTTGTATGGGTAATTAAACCAAGGTAGCAATAGTACTAATTTGAAAATGCTGATATTTAAAAGCACCTTTACAAATATTTCACAGAATTATATGAATTCTCAGTCTTTGGTGAAGCTATCAGCTCTGAACAGATGTCGAAAAATGCAAATGTAAAACATGATGAAATATGATGAAAAAGCAATTTTTCCATTTCCGTCCGCTGGTTACTCACAAAAGGTTCAAGTCTTTAACCCCAAGCTCTCTTTCCTGGTCCTTCATAATGAAAACATATATTCCATTTTGTCTCCTGACCCTTGCTCTCCTATGAAAGATTCTATGACCCAGCTATGCTGGAGAGACTATACAGTCAGACCTCTGTGGTCTGTAAGTAACCAACTCAGCAAGACGTCTCTTGCTCCTTGGCAAATGGCCCAACAAGGGGTCTGCTATTAATGTTTGAACATATCAAAGTTAACAGCATGTTTTAGGTCTCATTTGCACCAAGCATATAAATGGCATGCATGCTGTGAGGTAAATTAAACAGTAATGCATGTGTGTGTATCAGAGAGAGAATTGTGGGACCATAATAAATGAAGGAATAGCTATTCCTATCCTAAGATGAGATGCTCTTGACATCTCTAATCTCTAGATGAGCATGTGAAAGGAAATACATAGTCTTGATCACCAGAAAGTAATATCCTGTCTATAGACACACCAGCACAAGAGACATAAGATTCAAAATCACTTTCCCCACCAGATATCAGCATACCCTTTATTACAAATATCTCCTCAAATTCACATAATTCCTGTCTTGAATCTCCAAGGAGTCTTTATTGTTTGTTTTCTGATATATTTTGTGAGTGGCCACATGTGATGATCATTACCTTTTTAGACTTCTGAGAGGGTGCTTACCCGGCATGTTGGGATCTCATGGTGACATTCTCTGATTAGTCTTTAGATACCTGCCTTTTCCCTGTTGTTTAACAAAGAGCAGGGGAAACCAAAGATGGCTTTCTTGGTTTGTACCATTGCACAACCTTTATTCTGTCTTTTTTCTGCTATAAAAATCATTTCACTACTATGCTCAAAGTGACATTGATGTGACTTTACCAGTAGACCCATACCCAACCTCATATTTAGCTACAAAGAACAAAGTGAACAAATTGGAAGGTTTTTGAGACATTATTAGTGTGATTCCTGTCAAGTAATTACACTATTGTAATCCGATTTCATTTAGGGTGATTGCTGTCAGGCAAACATGCATGTATGTTTCAACGAGTCACAAGATTTCAGACTATGCAGTGTCCGATCGATATTTGGATATCTTCTACGATTTTTCAGATATCGCAATTTAAGTTTTATGCTGTTTTTCTACTGTTTCAGATTTTATAATGGGAGTGTATTGCATGGAATATTCACAGCTAGAGTGTGTCACATGACCCACACTCTGGCGCTGTCATCATTGAAAAGTTCCCCAAAAAAGCTTGAATAATCCCTTATATTTCCCACACTTTCCTAGTTTCATGGACAATTTCTAGATAAAAACGTAGAGATATGTGTCCTCTGTCACCCGGTGTTACTCTCATTGTGATATCACTTACGTTTTTATAATCATCCGCTTCTGTCTGCAGACTATGCTGACCCAAATTCGTATAGGCATGTTAAAGTGAGCTCTGAAGTTCTCTGCAAAAACAGAGATGACAGGAGTTTTTAAATTGAGATAACGGAAAACTGAACCAGATATCAAAATATGAATTACACCACATCAAGTCTGAAGTCTTGTGACCCGCAGAAAGTTTCTACACTGAACAGGACGAGGTAATGTGGTTCCAACATATCCTCTATGCACAGAGGATATGTCTGAATTTTATCGCACTATTTTTTAATTGTTTCCCAATGTAAACACACGTCAGACGGACATCTTTCTACCTTGCATCGCGACTCGCTGTTTTTGAACACAGGGCGCTCCTGTTGCTCGCTGTTTTTGGACGTCATCCAATTTATTAACAGACAACAGGCAATATACTTATTTTCCAAAGAAAATAAGTCTATTTAAGACAGATATGATGGCCGTTAATAAGACTATGTGCTGGCTGCAATGACATGTTGTCATAGCAATGGTGAGACGCCGTCGAAAAAAAGATACCGTCTTTTTTTTACCTCCTCGCTTTTAAATGACACTGTGTCCCAACTACAGTAGCATCGCGGCTTGCATTTTATTCATGCAAGCACATCCTCTGTGTGCATGGCCTACATTGCATTACAGTGCATGGCTGATATCTGTATGGACATGGACATGCCTGGACATGCCTGTTATCTAATGGGAGTGGAACAAATTGCCGCACAAGCAGGCAGGGCTCAGTGCAGCACCCATGTAGCACCCTTGCAAAGTCCAAGAGCACCCTTTCAACCACGTAGCAACACCCTAGTAACCATCCAGTGCACCATAGCAACTGCCTAGCATTAGCCTAGTTACACACTAGCAACTCTCCAGAGCACCATAGCAACCGCCTTGCAATTGCCTAGCAACCACCTGGATACATCCTAGCAAACATCCAGAACACCATAGCAACTACTTAGCAACACCCTAGGGAACACCCATAACACCATAGCAACCACCTAGCAACACCCTAGCAAACATCCAGAACACCACAGCAACCCCGTAGCAACATCCTAGCAAACATCTAGAACACCATAGCAACTGCATAGCAACACCCTGGAAACTGCCTAGACAATCATAGCAACTCCATAGCAACTGTCTTGCAAAACCCTAGCAACCATCAAGAATTCCATAGCAACTGCCTAGCGACAACCTGCCAACCATCCACAACACCATGGCAGCCGCCTAGCAACACCCTAGTGACCACCCCGAACACCATAGCAACCGCCTAGCAACACCCTAGCAACCATCCAGAACACCATAGCAACTGCCTATTTACAGTGTAGTCAATTCAAAGACCCAGACCCAGCGATGCAGGAATTTTTTTTCATGGAGACAAAAGTCTTAATATGTAATTTTGTAGAGCAGATATGCGTTTTAAGGGTTTAATCAATGCCAGGAATGGGTCTTTAAGACTGCAATGTTGCCAGTATTACTCTTAAATAATGTGGAACTGTGGGTGTGGATGGAGAAAGTGAATGAGTAAACTCTCCCCCCTCCCTCAGTAATTACTTTCGACGTTGACCTGATCAAGGCACTGAACTCCCAGCTGCTCCAGAAGCTTCTCAGTAGCTAACAGTAGATGACTATGGTTGCACTGAGCAGCTCTTAGTGGCCAACAGTAGCTGTAAACTCCCAGCTCCCCACCCTCCTGTCCAGTAGCTATGAACCCCAGCAGTAGAGGTTAATGGTATTTTCCTTGCAGTCAAGACTGAGAGCCTGAGCGATGCTGGTAATTACACATGGTGCTCTCACACAAACACTAACATACACAGAGAATTACATGCACATACACCCAAACAAATGCATGACCGCACACGCTGTCACAAACAGTAAATTGTACATGCATTAACTTTCAAGCTCTGTCTCAGCAAAAACTCACGCAGCCTCACACATACCCATGTCTCTCTCTCTTTCTCTCTCTCTCTCTCTCTCCCTCTGTACCACTTACACACACATAGACACGTGCAAACGCATACACACACACACACACACACACACACAGAAACTGCAAGCATGCACATAC
>OMLF01047406.1:14036-52133 GCA_900302615.1 Holocentrus rufus | reverse complement strand
GGCTCCGGCGCAGCCTCCCCGCCGTCAGTCTCCACAGCAACCCCTTCAACAAATAAGCCACAGCGACGTCCGCGCCAAACCGTCAGAGCAGGGATTGAAACCTTATCAGCGGCGGCCACTCTCCGGGAGAGGAGGCAGACGAGCCCGGGGAGACAGGACCGAGAAGGAGGAGACTTGGGGAGACGGTTCAGTTTGTTATTCAGTTTCCTTCTTGCCTCTGTCACTGACTGTGTGCCTGCTCTGTTAACGCCTGCTGTGAACATTTATATGGTTAATTTCTGTAGCATTCCATCAGGGTCTGATCGCTGCACAGCTGTAGAGACTCAGCCGGCAAAGGTAAAAGGTTTCCATTGCCTATCGGGGGGGGGGAGTCCTTTGTTCTGCCTTTTTTCACAACGACAACAATGGCGTGAGGGAGCTGATCAACCCACGCAGCTTCAGAGGCTGACATATACGACTACGCTACCGTCCCTCTCCCTCCCTCCCCCTTTTTTTTTTTTTCCCCCTCCTCTCTCCCTCCCCCTCATACTCTCATTCACAGAGCGACATGCCGTACACCCTCTATTAATACTCTGATCGATGCGAGAGGAGATGAGGTGGTGGGAGTTCAATTGTGGAGCTCCGGCACCGGTGACAAACCGCAGCCTCGTTCTCCGCTGTCTCCTCATCGCAAAAAGATCACAAAAACAGCCCACTAACATTTATTTTGCTCAGGGACAAAATAAAAGAGAGAGCCGGCCAAGTGCGAGCTGCTTCCGTAACGTCTGTCCTCATTCATTCACCTCTAAGCAGATCACTCCTTAAAGCGACACCGTGCGCTGTTGATCACTACATCGCCGAGCTGCAAGTTAACAAATCCTCTCTTTGTCGCCTATAAAGCTGCAGCAGATACATAAAAATCCCCCCTCCACAAAGAGCAATAACATTAGAGCAAACTATAACATAAAAAAAATACCTTATGAAACAGACGCAGGGAAACATAAATATTTCACCACTGCTGAGCACTTGCAACAGTTCATGTTGAAACTTCGGTTACAACAAAATATTCTGTAACAATTCCCATCCTCATTCTCACTGTCAATGCCACAAAAGATAAAAAATACAAGGTCATTCTCTGACTATGCAGTTTATTGACCTTTGCTATGAGAAAATTTATCAAATGGCATCTAACTACCTGATTTTTGTTACATTAGTTTCATGAAATAAGCAAAAAGGACATTCACATCAGAAGTCATGTATTAGTTAGTGCTTTCTAAATACAGCAGACAGACACAGACACTTCCCCTCCGCTGTTTCCCAATCCTCACAATCTCACTGCTACAGAAACATGAAGTTTGCTCGTGAATCTGATTACACCACATGAAGTCACGCTGCATTGTGATACCTGAGTGTGATCCAAAAACGAGGAACGCAAAAGACAGTGTTACAAAGAAGCTACAACCTGCTACACAGGTGCCAAATGCAACATGGCGTAATTTGTAATCTCACATTTTTGGCCTCAAATTGGGCTGCTGGTTGTCGAGCGTACAGAAATCAACATTTTTCCACTTCCTGAGTAAGTTGTACATCATGCATCTTGTTAGCATGTTGCAAGAAATAACATTGAAGACCAGAATCAACTGTTAAAATTCAGTTAAAATAGAACTCAATGGAGACAGAAGTGAAGAAAACGATGCAATATGGTCTAGGATGAAACACACAATGTGCTTTTAATGTACAACAATAAATGTGTATAATAATCTGATCTTGAACTGAAATATCACATACTAGTTTATGTCAGCCTCTTTATGTACAGAGTGTTAAGTCATATTTGATGATTACGTGCCGCTTTTCATTTGCTATTTTGTTATTCCCATTCATTCTCATAATCTTATTATTCCCATAAAATATAGACGCTGCTGTCAGCCATCAGAAACTGGATCCAGATGAATGTTGATACTGGATGCTATGGTATGATGCAACATGATGCAGCCAGTAAAAAAATGATTTTAAAAAGGCAAAAAAAAAACAAGTCCACTCCATTCTATCTGTACATTGGGAGTGTGCCTGTATGTGTTTTGATTCACCATGCTAAATAAGTTGGCAGATTTTAGAGGATGCCTCATAAAGTTGCATCGACAGCATAGACAGGCCTTCAGCGCAGACTTCATTGTGCCACGGTCTGAGTGGCATTATCTACAGCATTTTAATTATGAAAATTGAATGTTTGCGATTACTCACTGTAACGTCAGCTTATTGACTTGCCAGTTTTTCGGCTCTAATTTCGACTTCGGCCCGTCAGCAAAAACTGTGCTAAGGAGCACACTTCACAAACTATTGTCTCACTTGTGCATTTTGCGAACAAACATCTGAAAAGTCACTGCACAGAAACTGTTCTCAGGTGGATTTTTGACTGAACAAATTTCATTGCGACGGGATTAAGGAGGAAAAAAAAAAATCCACAAGTCATCTGTGATAGTAAAAAGATCTGTAAAATCAAAGGTGCAGAGATTCGTACATCAGCCAAGTGCTTCTTTGATAACACAACTTGCTAGAGGCAACAAGTCAGTCATAGTCACCGTTAACCCAAGTACACGCTGAACTCTCAGATCCAGCAGACTTCAACTTTGGTGAATTTAGCGCTGACAGCTGCTGTACAAAGCTAGTGCAAAATATATTGAAGCTGAAGGTTTTGGCCAAGCTCACTGACGCCACTTCTGGACATTTAGCAGCGGGATATCGGTTTGCCATGATTTGATACAGAAGTCAGGGTTGGTGCACCCTCCTGAGAGTACAATTCAAACCCTTTTCAAGCACTTTCGAGGAACCTAAACCAAAATTTTCAGACTCTCAAAGCCTTTATCATCTAGACTAAATTGTTAGTTTAAATGCAATTGTGAAAAATAAAGTTTACAGACAGCAATCAATGTATATTGTCACTTTGTTTATTTGATTGATTGTAGTTTTGATCAGGATTATTTAATACTTGCTAATTTCTAGAATAGGGAATCATTTCAAATATTAAAAGATTTTTTTTTGATTGTGTAGATGAAACACCAGATTATGTTGAAAATCAAGAATTTTTCAAGCAGTATAGCTGAATTCATACATATTCCTAACCTTGAAAACCATATGGCGAAAAATCCCCAGACCTGTGTGCTGCAGAACAGACTGTTCCATGATATATTGTGCAACAACCATAAAAAAAAAGAAAAGAATTTGAGAAACATAATACATATTTCATTGGGCTATAGCTTATTTTAGAAGCTGGTGACAGAACCAGAAGGGAGGAAAGAAAAAAACAAACTTGGATGTATAAAACTTCTAAGTGTAACCACCATCACAGGCCAACGGTGCAACGACTTCATTTGAAAGTCTCTGAAGTAGCGCTGGGATACTGCAAAGGTTACGTTTCACACAGATGACTAAGCGCCGTAATGTGCAACCGTTCCCTCGTCACATCCACGACAGGGATGGCGGTTTTTTTTTTAAGCGGGGCGCCGGATGGAAGAGGAAACCTTGCGTTAAAGGGAACAATGACGACAAAGGCGGATTAATATAACTTGCTCCTAAAGTTAAATAAAGAAATCTGCTTTGCTCCCACCGCTGCACGGGGTCGTGTCCATGTATGTGGCCTATGCAAACAGACGGTGGATCGATAAAGCGCGCGCACTGCCACAGCGGTGGCCGCTGCTGTGTTTTATTACCCAGGAGAACGGGCTGGCTGTGTGTGTTCATGGCTGTTAGCTCTGACGTGGCTCGCTCGCCGGTGACTCAGGGTTCAGGTTTCTCACTATTTGTTCCTCTTAATTGTTTACTGTGCACTGATGTGGCGTAGCAGCTGGGCGGACAGGAAGCGGGAGCCAAGTGGCATGGGGGACCATCCTGCCAGTGCTGAGCCCGGACAGGAACTAATGCAGCCTCCCTGAAGCTGATGGCATAAGCTTGCTTGTGCGATGGTAATTCGGGGCAATTTGGTGATACGCTCTCCTGGATACCCTGGATACGTCGCAAAGGCACGGAAAAAAAAAATCTTTCCGTGAGGTGTCCGTGTTAAGACTGCTTGTAAATATCGCTTAATATGTACACAACGGAAAGCCAAAGGGCAGGGAGTCTATTATACAAGAATATTTATCAGTGGAAACACAGGGCATTATCAAAACACCGAGCCCACCACACCAGAGAACACTCTGCTACCTGTGTCTGACAGTGTTTTCCATCTGCTTACTATGTACCACGTTAATTAGCTTTCATGCTTCCATTCATTGTCTTTTTTTTTTTTTTTTTTTACCGTGTGCAAATTTCCTAGAGTTAATGAAAAGCCACGCCAGCATCAGCTCTGGGTGACTGTGACATGTCCTGCCCAGCTTTAATTTTGAAAACATGATTTAGAATAATAACACTTGTAACACACAGGTCGAAGTCATATGGCGGAGTAACTCAATATATTTTTTCCTGCAGTCGCGGTTTTAAGTTTCAGTAAAAACAGTCTGCTGGGCCACTAATGCTGTTGAGCAATTATTCATGAAGTTATATAGCAGTACAGTCGACATGCTTCAATATGAACGAGGGGAAAATGAAGCACTGGCCAAAAGTTAGAATAAAACACATTGATGGAGCATTTTGTTATCATGCAGCACGGACTTGGAACAACCTCACTGATGATATTAGACCAGCCAAAACTACTTTCAAATCTAAATTTCACACTTATATTTTACACTGCCTATTCTCCCATGTAATGGAACTGCAAAGCATTTAATTGCCTCTGTGCATAAATTTTAAAATGTTCCTGTATTGAATTGCTGCTGTATTTTTTGCAAATTTTTCTAAATTCCATATAATTTTATTGTATTTTTTCTTACTTTACAAGGCACTTTGAATTGCCTCTGTGTATAAAATGTTTCTGCCTACTTTAAAAAGGACAACAACACTCAAGTTAAGAGCTGACCTTTAATCCCTAGGGCTAATTAGAGTTCAATATTCGTGAACTGGATAGATTGTCTCCAAAATCTGACTCATCTATTATGTAATACCGATGACTGGCCCTCATTGGTGATGATAATGATGAGCTTTATTTGTACAGCAGCTTTCAGAACAGTTTACCAGGCACTATACAGAAAAAACAAACCACATCAACTCACAAAATAGAACTATAATAACCATTAGATGATTCAATAATAAATAACAAACCATAAAAATCTAACAGTTATAAAAAGCATGATTTCATATTACAGCATTGTGCAGAGGTGTTTTTTGAAGAGAGAATTAAAAGGCTGGAGTGATTTAGTCTACTTTAGCGATTCAGGCAGGTTGTTCCACAGTCTCTAATGGAGAATGCTCAGTTCTCCTTTGGTCTTCGGTTTAGACTGAGGGACAAAGAGGAGCGCTCTGCCCAAAGACTAGTGGATGCACTCTGGCTGGAAGGGAGTGAAAGGGTCAAAAATGTAGCGAGGGGATAGACCACGCTGTGCTTTTAAAGTAATAAGTAAAATTGATTTCAAATCTAACATGCAGGGAGACTACAATGGGGATGATGTCATTTCGACGTTTTGGCAGCAGACAAAACCCTGTACAAACTGCAGGCGTGACAGAGACGTCTGGGTCAGACAAGAACAAAGAAAGTTCCCGCAATCTAGCAGGAGGAAATAAATGCACGAATGACCTTATCTAAGTCAGCTGAGGGCAGTGGTGGTTTATGGTTAAGAAACAGGACGCTGACATTTTGCGGCGATATGTTTCTCTAAGCTCTTACAGGGGAGCTTTCCTCTTTCATAGCGTTCTCTGTTATAAACCAGATAATGTAAAAGATGTCCAAATAATCCTATCACAGCCGCCTTTTTCCATTCTTTCCCCATTCTACTCTACATAGTGATATGTTCATGTGACATCACATTGTAGGGGATGGGACAAACTGTTTCCAACCAACAGAGACTATGTTTTACTAGGGTTTATACTACTGGAGGCCTATATGTGAGCCAAGGATGATTTTCCACTTTGGTAGACAATAAAGTTGTCTGATCTAATCTAATCTAACATACTATCCATTCATCAATGGGAAAATTGAATTATCACCATTCCAATAGTGTAATTATAGTCGATAATTACAGTCATTAATGTGAAGCCTCACCTATGTCCTGAATCTAGTTGTGCATACGTGGGTGCACATGCTGCAGAATGGATGGGTGAACTCGTGTCAAGGTGCCCAGTAGCCTCCCAGTCACATGACGAAGGCAGCGTTCCATATTAATTGAATACATGAATACAATGTGGTGGAAGCAAATCAATCCCGCCTCTAAACATGACAGATGTATTGGGAAGAGGAGCGGTGATGCCCTCACTTCTCGACACTGAGCCGCCGCTGACGTCACTCTGTGAATTGTGGTACGCCAAATCAATCACCTACTACAGTTCAGAGGCTCTTTGACGAGAGTAGGCTATAGCTCAAGTTAGGACCAATTAATCAATTCATCTTATACATTTTTTATATCTTGACCTGTTTCACTTATCAAACAAAGCATTTCATATTGGCCAGTGGCACTACACCAAATTTGATAAAGGACCTACTGTTGTAAAAATGAAAGTGAAACTTAAAATCCTACTGTTTGCAGTTAAAATGACTGCAGTGTTAAGACTCACACTGTGCCATTCACCACTGGATTCAACAGGACCCACGGCTCTCACTGCAGACAAGGTTAAGTAATGAATTTATAATCCATTACAGACCAAAATATTCCAAAAAGTTCAGTAAGAAACTCCCTCAGTTTGATTTGTTATTGTCAGAGCTCTGAAAAGTGCAACTATAATGCATCTTTACTGTACCACTGCCTCCATTAAACTGGGCTTATCCTACAATTAGAAATGCAACAAAATATAAAATTATTGGTTTTCTACATCAGTATTGACCTAAACAAGCAGATAACTACCAGCAATCATGACCAAAACCAATTGTCCTTTTGGATATAAGCATCTTTAGAATGATTTCCTCAAGTCTCTGTCTACCACTGCTGAGCAACACCAGGACTTCAGTAGATGTTGATTTATTATTCAAAATGCTATAACAAATATTGGCCTTGCACATAAATGCTACTCAAACACACAAACAGTGGGTCCAATACTCTGAATCCACTGCTAAGAACTGTTTAATTATATAAAAAAAACGATTACAATTATTTTATTACTTTTAAGTCTGTAAACACTTTTTTTTTTATGTACAAATCTGAAATATCTGAACATCTCTTGTTCACACACTATTTGATAAGTTTTTGTTTTTGTTGTTGTCACACCATATATTTCAATTTTCAAATATTAACACATGCATATTTCTAATACACAACGTGAATTGATCTGGTCTTTTAACAACTAGTACCAAATGCTGACTAAACCAACAAGGTCTTCTATGTGTCATTATTGCTACCTTTTAAGGCTTTATCTTTGAAAAATGGTTTCCATTTAAAAACATTTTTCAGTTCTTCATAACAATGTGAAAAGAGCTAAATTGTTCTCCTCAGTGCTGAAAATCCCTGAGCCATTTTCCAGCTAAATTAAAATTTCTAAGGGGCAGCACAATGCTCACTCGAGAAATGTTCACCAACCAAGTCATTTCACCCAAAGCAAGACCAGACAGACGTGAAGTGACCATCTAATGACTGGTGTGTCAAGCTCCCGTCTTCATGAGACAGAACAGTATTCTCCATCCAAGATACAAAGCCAAATGAACAATGAACCCCCTGGTCCTGTTAAAAGTACAGTCAAAGGACAATTGCCAAACTGCCGCCATAATGGGAGAACAGTCTGCAAATCATTTCTTCAATGACAAAACAAGTCTAAACATTTAACACTGGCCAAATAACACCAAAATGTCGGTTTTATACTTCGAGAAAGTCTTGATTATAGATGGATAAAACCTTTCTTAATTTTACTGCTGCAGTCGAACAGCTTGCGAGGCATTATAAGATAATGCAACAGTGCTTAAAATCTACAGTCAAACATGAAAATATTCAGGTGTGGAGATGTTTTGCCTGTTCTAGAGCTGGTGACTTGCGCAGGATCAGCTACACACTGACCAAAGAGAAGTGACAGTATCTGGCAGAGGCGCACCATCCCATCTGTCTTAAAGTTGTGTGGAAAAGAATTCACTTTCCAGCAGCACAACGACCCCTAACATGCATCTCAGCTATGCCAGGCCTATTTAAAGTCCAAGGATGAGCAAGGACTGCTGGACTGCATCACTTAACCCCAACAGCCACCAGACCTCGATCCCACTGAATGTCTTTGAGAACATTTGAAGAGGGGACGACGAGCAGCAGTAATGTTGTAAAATCAAAAGACGCTCTCTGGGAAGCTCTAAAAGACCGCTGGTGTAATCTGGATTCTCAAATTCAGCTAAAAAACATTGTAGGGGCAATGCCAGAGAGCAAGCTGTGATTAAGGTCAATGGTGAACACTAATGCTTATGACTAAAATACTTTTTTAGCAAAAAATGTATATAATAACATACCGTTTGTGAAAACCGCCGCAAGAGTTCTTGTTGGTGGACTCAGATTTTGGCCTCCACTGCAGATGTAAAACTTAGTCCTAGGGTAATGCATTTATAATCGAATTCGTAGCACGTCTTCAAGTAATAACAGCATCAGCCTTTTATAAACAGTAAGACACCAGACACCTTCCTTCTTTGCCTTAATCCAAACTCCTTTACAATTACCCAAAGAGGTGACTTCAACCACAAAGAGCAGCAGTTAGACCCTTTGAAACCACTTTCCAAGCAACAAAGAGGTAGCAGTAATTTGCTTCTTTATTAGGTGTTAAGTTACATATATTCTTCCCCGCACCCACTAGAGACAAAGAATCTCTATGGAAACATTGTGTAGTTCACCAGAGGACACAGGGGAGTGGAACAACAGTAGGTGAGATCTAAAGATGAGATTGATATGCTACACTTACCACATGTAAATTAAGATCAGGTTCTTTGGAGCGGCCATAAAGTTTATCTTTAAACAAAATGTCCTCATCTCAAACTGCAGACTTGATTCTATAATTAATTTACTCCCAAACTTGGGGTATATATGCCTTGGATTTGAGCAGCAATTTGATCACCTTGTTTTTAAATTATAGTACAGAGGAAATCTGATACTGCAAGGGCTTGTCTGAAATTCTGACAGGAGCAGAGAAATTAAAGGGCTGGCATTACGTAAGTTAAAATTGATCTAGTGCATATACGGTGCCTTCAGAAAGTACTACACCCCCACTGACTTTTTTCTGCATTTTGTGGTTTTGCAGCCTGAATTCTAAATGGATTAAATTAAGATATCTATAAATATGTTTTCACTTTGTTTTATTGGGCACTTTGTGTAGTTTGTTCAAATAATTTAATAGGCTAAAATAAAGAAATATCTCAACCAACAGATTAAACAAATTGTTTTATTCTTGTATGACTGTGAGGCTGGATTTCTTAATGCATTACCATTTTTTCAATGTTTCCTATACGTTGTTGTTGCTGTGAATCTATTGACTGTCTGGGGATATCTTTTTTATTGACCACTGTTTGTTTGGGGAGATGTTTGCTTTTTGTTTTTGTGAAAAGGAAACAAGGAAAAACATGTTGAAGCTATTTCGTCTATCAGTTTAGCTCATCTGAATTTTTGGATTTCCCCAAATCTTCCTTGCAGAAATGCTCCAGCTCGGACATGTTGACGTGGAAGTACCTGAACGGCAAAGTTAAAGTCTCTCCATAGATGACAAATTGGGTTCTAGTCCAACTTCAGTTGGCCAATCAACGACATACACGTTCTTGTCCGGAAGCCATTCCAGCACTGATAAGCTCTTAAAATCTTTCAGATGCCTTTCTGCGTGCTCCAGGCATGTTATCATGTCCCTTTTCCCCTCAGGAGTGTGTTCCTTCTTGTTGCTCTGACATGTCAGCCAGGAATCGTGAAGTGCTGCACTCTGTAGTCATTGCATCAAATTGTCCCATCATACCTCTGCACTTATGTCAGACTGTCCTTGGGATCTTGTCCACCTCCCCTGACCAAGGTCCTTCTTGTCACTCTGTTGGGTCAGACAACCAGCTCTAAATAAGGTCTTGGTAGTTCCATACTTTTTAGATTTTTGTCCCACATAAGGAAATCAAGGGAGGAACTATTAATCGCTGTTTGTTTGTCCAGTATCTCGGGTGCTGCTGATCTGATTGCTACCTTTTGGCTGTTAGCAATATGATGGGAGCTGCTATCATTTGCTCCTCCTAAGATGTAAATTTAACTCAAAATATATATAGGCCTGAGTGCTTTATAGTCTGTCCCCAAGTGGAACAGAGCTAATTTGTGCTACAATGGGGAGAACGAAGGCGAGAATATTTAACATCGCACAGCCAGCAGATCTTGCAAGTTCATTTTCATTTGACTTGAGAAACCATCTATCCACCCTCCAACCAAAGTGTTACTGAAAGGAAGACTGCACTTGAAGTCTAACCACTTTCATAAGGCAGTTTCAGACTAGCTCCAGTTAATGATCTTGATCAGGCTGAAAAGTGAATAATACAGCTTAAAAATATTAAATCCAATTAAACTTGACATTAAAAAAAGCCTTAAAAGACGGTGGTTCACTGAGTAACTCCACTGACAGCTGTACTCATTTAATAAGCATGCATTTAAGCTTAGATAAGTTTTGGAAATGTAAAATGGGAACCATATAATCACCTTTTTATTTTAAAACAAAAAGATTTTCCACCAGCCAACTTATAATAAATGTCAAGATCTGAGTGCAAGTGCATGATGGATCAAATCTGACCTGGCTAGATGTCACATTAAGTAGAGGTGCACCTCTGTGGTATCAGAATTAGTGCCAATCCAGCTCCCAATTACAGGGTTTTTCCTGGGTCCTTAAGAGCCAGCAGCAGTTAAGTGGGTGGCTGTTTTGTAGTGGGCGACATGAATGAACGGTAATTGAGTGGTACTTGGATCGGAATTCACATCTAGCCTTCTACAAATTCGGTTCTCGCATCAGCCTTGAAAAACTGGTTTTGGTGCATCTGGGTTGGTCTAGACAGCTTGGTAGGATAAATATCTCTAAAACACTGTTGAGTCATGCACCATCCACCTCCTCACACCAATTGACAAACCAGGATCGTGGGTTCACCCCCATCTTCTGGGCTTTTTATGCATGATTCAGCGTCTGACCTGGAGTTATGTAGAGTGGGTTATATTTTTGCCACACAATCTCGAACCCAATGGCAAGTGACGGGGCACATATCCAAGGCCCTGTCTCCTGTGTGCGCCTATGACATACAAGGCCAGCACTAAAGACGTCAAAGGAGGGACTCAGGAGCGAGGCCTTACTATCCCACAGTAACATTAGCCCACGCATGGCATACAGCCACAAGCAGACCACACACTCATGGCTGTCTGCTCTCTGAAGTTGCTGGTTTATGCAAAGTGCTTCTCTCACACAATCAGTACAAACGCTGACTTTTTGCTCAGCTCTGGTTGTAGCAGATTACGACTGAATGCTTGGGAAAAAATATATATATATATAATACGATTTAGTTCAAATTTCCGACCACCCAAACACGTTCTACCTACTCCTCCATGTGCTGATTTTTTTCTAAACTGTCCCCTGACAGCCCCTCCCTCCCACCATACGGTCTTGAAACTGTGTGCAAATAGACATGAATTTCCCTGATTGGTAGGATGACTTTTATGGAGGGGAGAAACTGCACAGCAAGAGGGCCGTGCCAGATAATGATACTCTGAGAATATTTGGGAAAATAACAGCAAACGTCGCATCCCGTAGGAACAAATCTTTCTCATTGTGGTTTTATCACCTAATATGCACACTGTCAGGTTTACAATGCTACAGAATTTGAACCCATCAAATAAAAAATGCGCATCCAATAACAGGCCCAAGAGACATGAAAGCATTAAATATAAAGTCTGGCAAAAGAGCCGAGCAAAACATTCATGCAGATAAACCATCAGTTAGGTTAAATCACTGACAGAAAGAGACTGATTCATCAGTTACCGACTTAGTTAATAACCAAAATGGTAAGAGGAGGGGAAAAGTTGGAGGGTGTTTAAATGGATGGAAGCAGTGAATCATACCATCGTCCAAGTCATCTCTAAAAAGGAATCATCTAAAGTAATGACCCCTAGACAACAGCTTCCTCTCTGACTCAGACTAATTGGTCCAACAGAGCGTTAATACCAAGCCGAGACTGGGAAAAAGAAACCAAGAACAAAGAATGAGGTGTCCTTGCAGCTTTTCCAACTAAAAGGTCAGAGACAGAGGGGTCAGCCATCGCTGTGAATCCTCTTCACTGTCACCACGATCCTGCCTCGCTCTGTCAGGGCCAGACCCCTCCAGTGGTTCCCGCTCCTCACTCTCCAGCTGTCATATTTACACACCTCCTCAGACATACAGACGCATAAGCTGCATCTCGCTCACGGTAAAGGCCAGGGTAAAATTCCTCAAAAAGACCTGAGCTGAGCACTGCAAAAAAACAAAAAAAAAAAAAAGAAGGGATCGCTGATGTCAGGTCGTTTTGTTTTTGTTCAGGTGATCAGTATTCTGACTCCGAGGCCACGAAATGCAACGCGTCACATTTCCACCGCCGGTATCTGCTTTCGACGAGGCATTTCAGCGCCACTGTGCAAACAAACGTGGCTGAAAGGTTAATGAAATACACAACAATCAAATTCGAGAACCAAATGATCGCGCTGTGGTTAGAAAAACGCCGCGGTTCCGCGCTATCTAATGCGTTGTTATTCCTCCTCGTGAGAACGCATTTCAGTGCATTTTAACCATCATGAACATGCGGAGGTCTCAAATTGGTCGGAGCAGCAGGGTGGTAATAATGCAAGAACATTTCACTTCCCTGGCTCTTAAAACACACTGTAAGCCTTCACATGGGGATGTGTGTATGGGTAATCGGGTGAGAGGGCAAGGTAACTGAATTCCACGAGAACAACACCCTCTCGGCACAACAAAACAAGCAAAATTTGATCTCTGTGCGAACAAAGCCTGATTCAGGTGAGGGATTTTCCACGATGGAAAATGACAGGACAGCTGGAAAGGCATGTTTATAGGGCAGCGCTAATATTAGCAAACCTTATCTGCACAAACTGAATAAAACAGGGGAAAATGGTGGAAAAGATACCGCTGTACGTTCCATAGTAACCCCCAAGGAAGTCACGGAAATTCAAGCAAATCGAACTGATGACCATCAAAATGACAGGGAAATCACACAGGCCTGTCAGGGCCACTCACTGTCAGGCTGATACTGAAAGAAGCTGAAGGGAGACATCACCCCATATCCGTTACTCATACAGTGAAGCCTGTTATCAAGACAAAGATCGAGAGAGACGCGGTTCATAATCAACAAGCACCTGTTGCCTTGAACCGCTGAAGTGTAGACAGCAAATCCGGCTGGGCTTCTTTCAGTGCTCTTGTGTGGGCATTTTGTTTAGTATCTGAAAGAAGCCACCAGGTTTCACAAGAAGGAGGTAAGTCACTTTTGTTCAACGTTACGCCGAAGTTAGGTTGCAGATCGTTGAAATGCAAAAGCAAAGTGTACGGCTTTAGAAGAAAAACTATATATGAGACTGAGATTATTGTGACAGATTCTGCTTCTCTGACTTGGAATTAGGGATGTGCATGACGAGTCGGCTAGACGATCTAACTATTTTTTATTGTTACTGTGGTTGCAATGGGCGTGGCCACTCATACTTAGTTAGGTTTGGGGTTATGGGTAGGGCAGGGCTTATTTTCTGACCAATCACAGTGCTTGTGGTCACATCCTGCCCAGAACTCCAGTGAGATTCATATTAATGCAGTCACTCGGTCATGCACAGAAAACAGCATATGAAGCATTTTCCCAACAAAAAGAAAAAACATTTTAAGTAAGACTTGGTTGTAGGAATATTAGAACAACCATTTCAAATGGCGTTTATGTCCAAACAGTCTTTTCTCCAACCATGTTTGTCACTATAGATCAAAACATGATCAGTTTTGACTGTTTTATGAGTGTTTTCTTAAGTTAGATTAGTCATGTAGTCAATAACAAAACTTCCGTTTAACCATCAGTGAAATTAGTCATCACACATCTTTACTTGGAATATCTACAACAGTTGTACATGTAAGGGATGATCAACAATGACGTGTGCAATTAAAGGCTTTAGTGCACAACAAGGAAGCAAAGAACCACCCAACATGAAGCAGAAGAGTGGTTGCCTCCCTTTAACACAGATCTTGGGGTGGATTATCTTGCTAATAACAGGGTCGCTTCCCAACACAGCCTCCAGCCAATAAGAAACCAGCGTTCACCCAGACTGTGGTATAATATGGAAATATATGTATTTGCCATGCTAGTCAAACCATACAGTATTTTCTTTTCCAATTTGACTATTCACTATCACAAACTTCAACTGAGGTGTGTTGTACTGTTCCTCGTGTTCTTCCATGCTGTGATATCAATATTCAATATATTGTCAAGTCTTTAAGAAAATTCATTTTTTTCCCAAATATTTTGACAACAAACAGCCAAAACTTGGTATTCTGACTTCACTGTCTTCATTCTCGTTTTATCTAGACGCAGTTAAACACAAACACCATAAGCCAACTCAGCAAGTTGAACACTTGAAAACCCACAACAGACAAAAGAGGCTTGGCAGTCCACCTCAAACACATTCTTGCAGCCGTAATTACAAGGCAGTTTGCTCAAAGACGATGTTGGGCATAACAGTCTTAAAGCAGCTACTGTGACTAATTGGGAAGGAGTGATGGGCGGACGGGTCTGGGGGTTACCTGTTGGGGGCCCTCCCCGTTGACCATGGCTGGGGGCGGTGGTGAGGCCAGGATTGGGAGTTCAGGGCTGAGAAGCTGGCCGGACTCCAGAGGTGGGGTGTGGTCTGCCATGTCTCCCTCATTCACACCACTGAAGAGGTGCTCCTGCGACAAAGACACAGCAGTCAACATCAGAAAAGATCCGTGGCACCGGCAGTCTTCTTTGTTTGAAATCTACATTAGTACCAACCCACATCAATTTGTTGGCCCACTTAAAAAAAAAAAAATTCTCTCCAAAACAATCTGCAAAAAATTCCTCTTTTGAAAGCCACTGTTGATACCGACATGACACTGAATGACAGCTGGGTTCTCGCCGCCTGTGTTTCATTTCCTTTTTTGCATTTTACTTTGAACTTCAGCTCCCGCTGACAACAATGGAGCGTTTTGTTTGTTTAAAAAGACATCAAACAACAGAATTACTGTGATATGTCAGACCAAATATAGCTCACTGTGCTTTATGTGGTAATTAATCAATCTGGAATAATATGACAACACAGATGCTGAAATCTGCAGTGCTATTCATAGTCTACCTCAGGTGGTACCCTACACTGTAACTATGGTGGGATAATGAGTTCACACCAATCTTTATTCTTGATCTCCATTTATTAAAGATGCATTAAATATTAAAAAGCCATTGAAAATATGGCATGGCAACAGTCCAAAAAGTATCAAAAACTTGTACTGTATTTGTTTATTTTCGTTTCGTCATAAAACCTTGATCACAGCACAACAACAGAAAATCGCTGCATGCTCTAATGAAGGTTTTATGCCAGCACACTTTAGCCAATGAAGCCAAAATAAAAATTGGTACACTCATGCCAAGGCTAGCTGTGCCTAATATTTTTGAAGTGCTGCTATCCAATGTTTCCCATGGCTTTTCATGACATTTGACTGTAGCAGAGCACGTAGCCAGAAATAAAACAGAAGGCGCACCTGTTGCATATCTCAACATTGCAAACATTGTTTGATGGGTACAGATTTTATTATATTTTAAAAGATGTTTCAGGGCCTATTTATGACTCCCGGTTGATTGTTTTCTCAGCTGCATGTCGGAGGCAATGCTTCCATGTAACTTGAACGGCGCAAAATCAGCTGGTGAGCCACATCAGATGAGGAAAGCTTAGAAAACTCGCTCGGCTGCAACATCCTGCAAGAGAGACAACGATGCAGTAGCTATCCTCTCAAGGCATCTGGCGGGGTTACTGTTACTGATCGAGATGATACGAAACAGCATAATCATCGTTTTCATTTCAATTTTCAAATGAGCTTGCCTAAGTGCTTGCTTAAAAACCCAGATGATTAAATGCTTACTTCTCGGGTGCAGTGTCTGCTACTGAAAACGGAGTTCTCATCTATTCTTTATTTCTGTTCCTCTGGTTTCATAAGAAGTGATGCGATTAAATAATTTTTTTTCATTATCTGTACAAGAATAAACACTCATAAAACTAATACATTTATATAAGGTTCTTTAGATTTCTGTACACAAGTGTCCGTGTGTGTGCGTGCGACCGTGCATGAGTGTACAGAATCTGGTCACAGGTAAACCTGAGAACAGAAAAAATCTAAGGGGAAGTATAAACCAGAGAAGCACGATAAAATTACAATGGGTTTCTACAGGATATTCAGCCGAGCACAGAAGACGACACAGCTGCCCAACACGGAGCTCAGTAAGCTATTATGAAAAGTGTGTTTTTAGGAGATCTAAGTGTGCGCATGAATGTGCCTCTTCCAATTAAACATTGTACGTTTTTTCTTTTTGTTTTGTAATTCTTGGGATAAATGTTGTTTTGAGGAACTTAATGCTGTTCCATCGGGGAAAGCAGACACACCATGGGAGATCAAAGAAATGGCTTAAAGTTGCTTCTGAAATGTTTGGCAAGCTTTCATGAATATTTGATTTTAAAGCTTTTTTTTTCTCAAACTAATGGCTTTCGGGTTAGCAAACTGTTTTGGCTCATTTAATTGTTTATTGACTAACTCTGTTAGGCTACACAGAAACAATTACCCTAATGTTTGCATTTGTAGCCGATGCAATTTTAAACTTTTTTTTTTTTTGCTTTGATTTCAACTAAAATTAAAACACCATGTTTTGCCTTTCACTTCCTCCTACCACTCCACAAATGTACATATACTGTGCTTCTTCAGTGTTTAGCAAAAAAATACAATTCAAGGCAACAAATCACTGAGAATGCCTTCCAAAGACTTTTTTCTTCCTCCCAATGTAAAATACACCATGCATTTTTTAAATGCATACAAATATAAGATAAACAGCTTCCTCACAACAGCAACCCTTCCCATAAGTGCAGCTAATACACAGCAGGATGGATACAAAACTATAAAATATGTGATCTGATTAGCTCACCAACGGAATGAAAATAAGCTTTCTATTATCTCATTAAGTGAGAAGAAAATTATCATCATGAAATTGTATGTAGAGTGTGTGTGAATATTGGCTGGGGGGGTAGGTGGGTGTGTATGTGGTTATGTTGTAATTATGTTTTTAATTGTGCATTTCACTGTCTGTTTTGTACTTTGTCTTTTACGTCTACCTGCTCATAGACTACAAATGGAAACTACAAGGTAAATTTGGTACAACACATCATTATTTAATTATTTTTTAGCTTTCATTTAGTTGTGAATACCCAATTAAACCTAATGAATGACAAAGAGATTTAAAATGAAATGTGAAATGTGAAAGATTGACACTTATTGTGGCCATTTGAAGGGAGGATGCACTCTAGACGAAGGCATGGCAGGGGACCCAAGAGTCCAAAGTGTTCTCACTATCCTTCAAATAACACATGCAAATCTGAAAAAGCTGACTGTGGTGGCAGTTTCGTGTATGATAAGTTCAAGCAATCATTAGGCACACATCAGCCTGCCAGGATTACACACAAGCTCATGTCTAGTTTAGTCCTATGAGTGAGTCCAGGGAGGATACTCTGCACTCCAAGACATAGCAATTAAATAAGACTAAAGAGGCAATGGGCCACACCACGGACTAATCAATCCACTTGTAACTAAAAAGATTACCAGGGTAGCACAAAGTGTGTAAAAAAACAGCAGAACACCAAGAGAGAAATGGAACATGTGTCCTTGAACCTAATTACAATCTAGCGCATGCGCCACTAAACCTCACAGTGATCTGGCTTATCTGTTAGCTTTAGCCACTCCCCTCCTTAAGCTTAAACAAAGTCAGTTTACAGTGTGATGGTCAATGAACTGGATTTGAGGGAACTGCTGCTACAGTAGGGGAGCAACGTGAGATTAGCATAGTATTACAAGTGGGCTTTAGATGACGGCAGGCTCCTTCTGCTGTCACTAGGCCTGCAAGTCAAACAGTACCGTCACTGGCAGGGTTTATAACACTAGACAACATCAAATCCATTAACATTCAAGTTTTGCCACTTCACAGCTAAGTATAATCTCACAACAGTAACCTTTGGGTCAGTGAAGACGAGAGCAGAGGGAAGCCCACATCACAGTTAATTCTATGCTTTTAGTATGTATGCATACACACTTACACATGGACACATTTTCATACTAATGATGAAAATGCAAGTGACATGGTACGCTCACTGAGGTTTCAGGAGCCATTTTCTGAATATGATGCCATCTTATTATGGTGAACTATTAAATAAATTGTGCACTGCACAGCCCAGCTCTGAGTTACCTGCAATTACATGCAGCAACACAGTGACTGCATGAGTATCATCTTGTCTGTGCTAAAATACAAACAAAGGTCTTCCTGCTTACCTGCCAGGAAATGTTTGCTCCTATTCCTACACTAGGAAATGCCTCCTATTAAAAACGTTGCCAGTGAAACAATAATAAGCAAAAAAGGGGGGCTTAGCCTCATGTCATAGAAGAGTATATATCATAAAACATAAACTAGGGGTCTATGCAACCCCTTTCCTGTTTCAGCAAGACCAAAACTGCTTGTATGAAATTGTGGGGACAGCTATTTTTGCCCTGGCTGTGCATCATATTTGACTGTGGCTAGGTCAACAATTAATAACCAGAGGGCAGCTGTTTTTCAGTTATGGTTTTGGTAGAGCAGGGAAAACACCTGGAAGGACAAAATTCATTTCCCTATCTAGACAATGCTGTCCTTAAATGTTTGTTCCTCAGAATCTGAGGCGATGATAATTCCACTGAATTTTCAGTTTCCAATGCTAAATAACAATTTATTCGGCTTTTAAATTTAATATAACCTCAGATACTTTCATTGCGTGTGGGAACCCAGCTAGAACATCTAGAGAAGTGTTCCCTTATCGTCACCTGTCTCACACCTTGTAACGGTTATCTTACATTTATTGACTTGGCAATCCGCCTAATTGTTGGCTAGCTGTCAGCCAGGTAGCTAACTGTCATACCCATTTCTCTACTGCGTATGCAGACCCTCTCAGGCATCAGATGCAGGCATAAACCAAATACATTAACATGTCTGATTGTGAATGTTAAGCTCCGTGTCTAATGCTAACTATCATAGCTGTCTCGCAGAAAAGACAAATGTTTACTCTACAGGTGTGCGTGTGTATTTGTCGTTTTGTCCTCGCTGTTACCGAACTGGCTCATAGCGTTTCAGCTAATTAATGAACGCAAGTACAGTTTACAATTCTTTCAGCGAACAATGTTAGCATTCCAGCAAATAGACTGCAATCTAACATTATAACAACAGAGTTAATATTACCAATAAAGCTTTAGCTACTCACTCGCTCAGTCGGCACAGCAGTAGCAGTCTTGACTGACTCGCCGATACACAGGGATGAATCCTATGCAACTTTTCCAAAATAACGTTAACGTTGACTAGCTCGGAAACCAGCTACTTTCAGCACCACCCGAGATGGATAGCTTGCTAGCTACCTACCTAAACATGAGAGAAGGCAAAATGTGACATGCTAGCGTTAACTAGCTAATGCTACCTAGCTAATAGTTAGCAAGATGAAGATGTGCTTTTCTCGAGCTTTGAACGGCGATCGCTCGTATTAGTCAGCACTAAAACAAATTGGAATGACTAGCCAGCTACAGTGACGCTGCGAAGTATCGATAACGTTAGCTTAATTGCAAATTTTATCGAGATACTTTTCATCCAACCCTGCTCCGCGCATAAAAGGCTGTAATGTCGCCATCACTTACAGGACGCCGTGCGCATGCGTATTACACCAAATCATGATACGTTCCAATTTCCAAGACACCGAGAGGCAAGATTTCCGACTTTAACTTGGCCGGGAGTCAGTTCTCCACGATATTATAATAAGCTCTCTTCTGTAGGCGCACCTAGGTTGACGTGGCTGTGATCGGTTCGTTTACCTCGTCAGAGAAGGTGAAGTCAGTTGTCAGAGCAAATCATTCTTCGTGACTGTGCATTAAGGGAAATGCACGCAAGCGGAAATTGTAGGCTTAAATATTAATTGCTCATCTTACTAATAGTCTCCCTGGCACGACCAGTCCTCCACTACAGACGTTTCCAAGGTTTATGACGCCAGTGTGGTCCCCCTTGTATATTTTGTCTCTTTGATGCCTTCAACATTTTATGCAATACAACATAACCAATATCTAAATCACACCAATTTTAAGAACACGGTGGCTCAGAAAATGGCAGTAACAATAACATCTTTGGGTCCAAACAATTAGGGGGACGATGAGGCAAAGACCACATACCTTTAAACGTTACTGTACCTATAAATTCAACAATATGCACTTATGGTAAAATAGACATTTTTGATTTTACAATTTGAAATTTGATAAAGTGTTCTCATTCAAACCACGTATATGTTTTTATCTTAATGGAAAACTACAAGTGTAGCAAACGAGTCTCTGCCACTGAGGCACAAACAAATTAAATGTGACCAGTAGCTCATAAGATTTGAGGGACAGTCTGTCCATGGCTCCACCTGCTGGACTTAGTAAACTAGTAAATGAGCACAAACTGTGCTGCAGTAGTTTGACTCGTAGTCCCTCTTGTGTGCAGAAATTCTCCACCAGAAAACTGATAGAGGGAAACTGAAGCGGTAATACCTGTTGATTCTTGGAGACAGAGTGATGACAGTGTATTTTGTAACTATAACAATTCCTGTTTTGCTTTACTCTCTGCAGCTTCAAATAGAGTGCAAATCACATATAGTAGAAAACAGATCAGGAAAACAACTACAATTGCAAAGGGACTCCTTCCCTCCTTGTGTGAAGGAGAACGTGTAATAACGCATTATGTAATAAAGATGCATTTTGCAATACCTTGTGTATTGCAAAACATGTAATACATGTTACCCCTATTATGTAGTAACAGCCGCATTTTGTAATAACTTTACGCATTTTGTAATGAACCCCTTGAACGCAAAATGTAACACATTTCACCGTATTTTGTAATAACATCATATAATGTGGTGATTATTACATAATGGGGGGTTGGACACCTTTTCTCTTTTTCTTTTTTCTTTTTTTTTGAGAAAATGTAATAATTCACTGTGATGTGAGTTATTGCAAAATGTGAAGAAATATATTACATTTTGAGTTCAAGGGGTTAATTACAGAATGCGGCAAGTTATTACAAAATGTGGATGTTTTAACATAATAGAGGGGAAATTTCTTACATTTTGGAGAGTTATTACAAATGCATTGTTATTTCAAAATGCATTGTTACAGGGTGCAAAGTTGCAGTCATGATATTTCAGTGCTCGGATTTTTTTTCTCAATAGATTTATTGATGTGATTGTGCAAGCACAATATTTAGTCTTCTAATAAGATACTGATATCATACTGTGTACAGTTTTCCAAACTATAGGCTACACAGTATGTTATCAGTAGCTTTTCTCTTTTTTCACATGTACAGCATAAAAAACTCCAATGCTTTTTTTGGTGGCTAACTAGCTCATATGAGTAGATGTCAATTTGAAATTTGCTTGTCGAATAGCAATATGTTTGATGTCAATCAAAATCATTGTTGCACCAAATATAACTGGCTGTTTTTGTTATGTTTTATTTTTTTAATCCATGTTGCTGTTCCCTGGGCTGCAGGGTGGCACAGAGCAGACCATCCATCCTACTGCGCTGTCCTTGAACAAAACGTTCCTTCCAGCTCCAGGGGTGCTGCTCTGCAGCTGACCCTGTGCTCTGAACTCCCTTTGGAGGGGGGCAAGTGAGATAAAAGAAAATATCACATTATTATGTAGATATGTGTGGAGCCTGCAAGCTGCCAGCTATTTGAAAAAAATAGCCTGACCTCAGAATCCATCACCATGGTTTTGTTTTGTATTCTCATATTATCAGTCTATGCACATGGTTTTGAATTACAAATTTGTACCTTTGAAATAGAAATTTGACATCTCTAAATGCTTTTCATAATCCACTTGGATATGTGCAGCATTATTTATGCTGTATGGAATATCTATTTTAAGCTAATGGGTTTTTAATTCATGGGCACTTTTTCTCCAAACACATATAAAGGGATTGGAAACATGAATTTATTTTTTTATTTTTTATTTTTTGGAGATGTTAAGTGATGTCCAGGTGTTGTTTGAGATAGAAGACAGTAATGCTATGCATTACCTTCTCCACATATAGGCGCATCCATCGAACTGCTATTATTCTTTTGACAAAGGCATGAGGAAAAGGCTTGGGAATAGAACACGGATACACAAAAGACTAACAAACAATATGTTTAACCTGAAAGGCATCCTCGGGTATACCAGGAGAAAGCATCTTCAGGCAAATTACTTCATATATGCCAGCTATGGGGCAGAGAATTAAGCCCAAGTCAGTACCAATGAGTTATGACACCGCTTCAAAAGATGGCTCAATCACACAATCCAGCAATAAGCTTTAGCAAATCATCTTTTTTTAAACAAAGACTATCCTGATGCTTGTTCTTCAGTGACCTGAACTGCAGCCACCCCCACTCTCCCTGGCAGATGACAGACTGCCCGCATTGGTCCTTGGTATTCAATGGTGAAATTGTAGCTGGCCAATGGTGCAACACATCTCTGCTCCACTGCCTCCAAGTTTGCTGTATCAAGGTGTACTAAAGGACTGTTATCAGTGAACATGGTAAAGGCGGCTCCACACAGATAACCCTTAAACTTCTCGATGACTGTCCATTTGAGTGCCTACAGATCCAATTTGAAAGAGCTATAGTTCTGATCGTTACGCTCAGTTGGTAGGAGGCTGTGACTCGCATAGGCAATCACCCTCTCTTTGCCATCATGAACCTGTGCCAGCACGGCCCCTAAGCCATCCATACTTTCATCTCTGTGCAGCCTAAAGGAGCTACTTCAGAGTTTGTGTGGTCCAATATGGGGCCTGCAGGGGGATCTGTTTCAAACAGTCAAAGCTTTTGTGGCACTCTTATGTGGACTGCGGCAAACTGGATGCTAGTTCAAGAGCATCTAACAAAGTATAACAAAGAAAAATATTTGCACACCAAAAGAGTTCCCATTCAATTGGTTAGCGATGTTTCAAGCACTAAGCTCTTCCCCAGAGGTTGCAGTCTTGGTTCAAACCTACAAAGCCCAAATGGCTCAGTCCATGATTCAGACTAATGCTCAAATGTTCAATGTCTACATAAGTGATGCATTGGGTGAGATGGGTTTCCTCCTATAGTTTATAGACATGCATGTCTATAAGGTTTACTGGTAACTGTAAATTGCCCATAGGTGTGAATATGTGTGAGTGTGTGTTGTCTGTGTGTGTTAGATCTGTGACAGACTGGCTGCCCTTCCTGGATGTTTCCAAGCCTTCCACCCAGTGAATGGCTGAAAAGCTCTAGTGCCGTGTGACCATGGATAGGAATAAGTGGGTATGGAAAAAGGATGGATTGATGGAATTTGTCATTTTTTGTGGGCAGAGAGGTGTACATTCTTGACACCACAGTTTCACTTGAACAAGTGAGATAAATACACTGGGTTTCAACTAGAGAGGATGGAACACACTGTTCTCTATTATTGCCCCGCCTAGTGAATGAAGCTAATAAGATGGGTGTACTTATACTATATAAATCTTCACTAGTGTGGCTTTAAACTGTTAACGATAAAACCACAAGATATTAGCTGGGAAATACAGGTAATAAAAACTGTGTAGCATAATATAGAAATTTGGGAAAAGACACAATAAAACCCCTACCTAATGAAAAATTAATGTGGACAACAAAAACAAACCATATATTGCATATTCATATCAAGGATCCCCAAACGGGCATGCATTATTCCACAGACAGAGCTCCACTTGATAAAACAGTGCCTTGTACAATTGTGCTTTATTTCACAGTCTGCAAATCACAGTGTAACTATTTTGTAATTATGGGGTAATTACTGAGTAATAAAACCAAATTCTGAGGAGTAAATGGGAAACAGTTGTGTAATAATGAGGGACTTATTAAGTAGTTATGGTGTGATTATGTTGTAACTCTTTTGTAATTACGTGGTAACAAGCATCACTTTATTTTACAGCCTACACATCCTATAGTTACTTTGTAGTTACTAGGAACAAGAGAGTAACAAGCATCACTTTGTATTATAGCCTGCACACCATGTAGGCTATAAAAGCCTGCACACCCTGCACAACGAACAAGCCCCCCAGTAATTTCCCTATATTTATGTTTTTTGGTATGTGGTCAATAGGACAGTATTCATGCTATAACTGTTTAATAAATCCCTCGCTATTACAACATTGCCCCTCCTTAATTCCCCAGAATTTGGTTTTGTTACCCTGTAATTGCTGTTTGTAACCCATACAAAAGGGTTACACTCTAAATACACCTTAACTACTTAATAAGTCCCTCATTATAACAAAAATATTACGCCTTTCTCCAAAATTTGGTTTTGTTACACCATAATAACCCCATAATTACAAAATAGTTACACCATAATTTGCGGGATGTGTAATAAACCACTCTAGTGTTAGTAAACACGAGAAAGTTCCAAGCTCTGATTTACAGTGAACGCAACATTTGACCCCTACAGATTACAGGAAGTAGCGCCAAGGCAGAGTGCAGGTTATCTCCATGTTATCACCTCTTTAGCTGCCTAGCTGCCCTGAACAAGAAGACCAAGCTAACAACAACCGGGCGCAATTACAACCAGTTTAGCAAGTTACTCTGAAGCTTGAGTTGCACCCGATTGTGGCGATGACTCCAACAGCATCCTGATTTTGCCGAAAATGTTAGCTGGGAAATTGCTAATATCACTGTCTATTCGACAACAACGTCGCTGACGATTAGTAGAACAACAGCAAGGTAACGTTAGCTGTTAAACCGTGAGCAGTCCAGTTTTAAAATCAATAGCAACGTTAAATTTTCACGTAAGCTAGCAAATTAGCTTATTAGTTATTGTTAGCTAGCACGGTAGATGTAGCTACAGCTCTGTCATTAGCTTGTAAACACAGGATGCTTTTACTAACGTTACACAGCATGCCGCGTTAGTGTTTTTTTCTGTCTTTTGTATCCTCTTTTGTATTTTACCACAACTTTAAACTGTTATTCTTCATTTAATTTGAAGTCTTGAAACTAGTGCATAGTGTTAACGATAGTGTGGTTGGATAGTAAGGGTGGGTGAGGCCGTGCTAATTTGTTTTGGTGTTGTTTACAAGTGTTGTTTTGTGTGTGTACGGCGATAGCATTTATTTTAATGACAACTGAGTAACAACAATGATGTTTGGCTGTATGTGACGCTCGTACAGGCGATTTTAACAGCAGGTTTGTACGTTATATTTGTTAGCTTGGCTGATGTGCATGTCGAAATACTGTCAGTCAGATAGCACCTCCTTTTATACAGTAACTAGTGGAAGTGAAATGCACAAATTGTTCAGAGCAGGGCTGAGGCCAGTGACAGGCTTGAGAGAGTGTGGTCAGTCAAAAAAAAAATGTCTGGTCATGGTGACAGTGACTCAGTTTCAGACTTACTTTTACAATCTAACACACAAATATTTCCATCTCTGGATTTCTAGTTGGTAAAACGTCTACTTACTTTCTGGGGATCCACATCGAAATAGCCCATATTATATACCATGAAAATGGGTTTATGATTAGTAACATTAAATTTGATGAAGGCAGCAGCACTCAAAGGTGAAGGCAGGTGTTAACCAACCAACTCTAGTCATACAAGAAAAAATATATAGTTGACTGGACAGTATTATACAAATATATTTTCTGGAATTCACACAGCATAGTAGCAAATTTTGATGCTCATATTAACTCTACATACATGTTATAGCAATTTTTAAATCAGAATCTGTACGCATCATTTATTCACTTATATTTGGTTGTGCTTTCTCTTCATTTTGCAGCAGAGTAGTATGCTGGACGTGGGGAAGTGGCCAGTGTTTGCGCTCTTGCCTCCTGAGGAACTACGGCTTATCCGCCAGGCTTGTGTCTTTGGCAGCGCTGCAAACGAAGCCTTCTATGTAACAGTTAACGATGAGGTAATGCTCAAGCTTTAATCCTACCACTGACGTCAAGTTGGTTTGAAAGAAAGTGGCTGGTATATTTAACTCAATTAAAAAACATATTAGTATTTTTGTCTTTCTAATATGTTTCGTATGTAGAAATGGTTGGAAAAGTGTTCAAAGGGTGCCATTCACTGAAATATACAGGGTGTAGTTACGGACACAGGGATAAGCAGATGAGGCTATCTTTAGCCATGTAGGCCTAATACCTGTGCTGTGCAAGCTCTGTTGTTATCCAGCTGGACAGTGTAGTGCATGCCTAGTCTTTACCCATTTATTCATTTGTTTGTTTTTGTGGCTCAACCAATTATCCTTTGTTATGACACTGTACATTGTGGCTTTGAAACAGATTTATTCTGGTTGATGTCACCTGAATGGGTGGGGTGCGTTCTGTTCAGCCTGGCGTGTCTGCACAGTTATTAGTTTGCTTGCTGAACTATTTCTGAAAATAGCATCATGACATGAGTGGTAGTGGTTTGGGTGCAGGCCTAATTTAATTCAACAGTGAATTTAGATTGGCAGCGGAATGAAGGAAGAGCTTTTGCATCTCTTAAAGACAAAGTGAAATGGATGATTTCTGAGAATGATTTGCTTACACAATACGACATATTTCAGCTGAAACAAAATGAAGGGTTCAGACGTCACTGAAGTGAGGAATTCAGAAGTGTGCAGGATGGATAGCAAATGTGGATGAACAACATGCTAGCGGGAAATTCCATTTTTGAGATGGTGGGCTTCTTACAGCTCCTTCATCAGTCTTGTTTTTGAAATAGGGAGTGGGTTACACCCTCAGACTGCAGAAAGCAGAAGAAGAAGAAGAATTTGTCCCTCATGTTGGCACTCATGTCACTTTAAAAGTTATAAAGTCACAGATTTTATATTAGAGAGGGAGATTGCTCAGAAATCTGTCATGTCATTGTTTGACACAGCATGCTTCACCCACTAAAAATATTCAGTTTTCATTGGAGGAAAAGTAACATGGCTTTGATGGGAAAATAAAAATCTTGTATTTTTTGGAATTTGTTGCTGAATAGGTTTACATTAGGAGTGGGAATATTAGACAAAATGAAGTGGGAAAAAAAACTTTATCACCTCGTCAGCTAACTTTTGGTGCAACCTTTTCTTTCATTACATTAAATGTAATTGTTATAAAAAACATAATCAGTATATATTCTCAGTAAACCTTCAGTGTTTACTGAGGTATTAGTATGTATCAGTAAACATGATCAGAACATAACCTCGCTCATTATTCGTATCAGTATCGTTTCTCCAGTGATATTCGGTCTTATTTGCAGGTCTTTGCTCTGGGCACCAACTGCAGTGGCTGTTTAGGGCTTGGAGACCTTCAAAGCACTATTGAGCCCCGCAGGATTGATGTCCTGTGTGGAAAGAAGATTGTATCCCTTAGCTATGGAACAGGCCCACATGTGGTTATCGCTACTGCAGGTAAACTAATGGCAGAATATTGCATCAAGAAGTACACAGAATATTGTTGGTACTAACTTTCATCAAGATGTTTTTCTAATGTTAAATTTGTTGTATGATAATGTGGTAAGAGTAGTCCTGAGCTCCGGTTATACACCGTGTGAACTTGACTTTTTCTTATCTGCTCAGAAAATATTAACCACTAAGACAACATGGATAAAAATTTACCGGCTGCTCTCTGTAGATGGTGAGGTGTTTGCTTGGGGCCACAATGGCTACAGCCAACTGGGCAACGGGACCACCAACCACGGACTGACCCCTGCCCTGGTCTCCACCAACCTCCTCAGCAAGAGAGTGACGGAGGTGGCCTGTGGCTCCCACCACACCATCGCTCTCACGACTGATGGCGAGGTAGCCTACCCTCAGCTCTGCCCTTTCTCTGGCCGGTTAATCTGTGCGTTTCATGGAACACTGAAACAACATTTTATCTCTTGATCCAGGTGTACGCATGGGGCTACAACAATTCGGGCCAAGTAGGTTCAGGGTCTACTGCCAACCAGCCCACGCCACGGCGGGTCAGCAGCTGTCTGCAGAACAAAGTGGTGGTCAACATAGCCTGTGGTCAGCTCTGCTCTATGGCCGTGTTGGACAATGGAGAGGTAATGGGTTGAGTTAATCTGGAGATGCTTAACATGAATAAGTAAATCAGTGCCTTTAGGTTATAAATTGTCAGGCAAACTTTGATCCTTTGCTTTGGAGATGAGTTGACTGAGCCGGACAAAACCTCTTCAGAAGCTGGCAAATGCAAATATGTTTATCATGTGTTTAAGGATTTGTGCAGTATAGGGGAAAGCATTTGACATGCAGTGCCTAAATGTGCTACATACTTAGCCAAGTTCCTCTTGTGTTTGTAGATCTATGGTTGGGGTTACAACTGCAATGGGCAGCTAGGTTTGGGCAACAACGGGAATCAGCAGACTCCATGCAGAATCGCTGCCCTCCAAGGTGTCAACGTTGTCCAGGTGAGAGCGGAGCAGGAGATTAATCTTCAATCTTGTCTTGTTTTTGAAAGTGTGCTTCAGTTTACATGCAGAATAATAATGTTCTCTCTTCAATATGCAGGTTGCCTGTGGATATGCACATACATTGGCACTTACAGATGAGGGGTTTGTTTACGCTTGGGGCGCCAACTCATACGGGCAGTTGGGAACCGGCAACAAGAGTAACCAAGCTCTTCCCACCCTAATAAACACAGACAAGGAGAGGTTAGTAGTTCATCTGTACCTCTGGCCAAAATTAGCTGTGGCACTTTTCTGCCACCACAAAAGGTCAGGAAGGTCTACATCACAGGCTGCTGAGAGACTGATTTGTTTAACGTCTGAGCAACAACAGTAGAATAACTGGCCCAGTATGAATACCTTTTGTCAACAGGTTGTTTAATCTCAGAATGTATTGATAAACTGAAGTAGTGGTCGTTTTGGAGATTTACTTCAATTTGTCCATTATAGTTAGTATGCTTTGTAGGCCTTTTTTAATAGGCACATTGCAACATAAACACATAGTTACACCAGAGTAATACTTAGAAATTTGAATTCTTTCTGTCCAAACTGAAATAAGTTTATGGCAGTTTTTGTTTATTAATTAATTTGTTTGTTTGTTTGTTTATTTACTTTTCTAGGATGGTAGAGGTGGCTGCATGTCACACCAGCCACACATCTGCTGCCAAGACGCAGAGCGGGCAGGTTCTGATGTGGGGTCAGTGTCGAGGTCAGGCGGTAGCCAGCCCTCACCTCACCCACTTCAGCAGCACAGATGATGTGTTCGCCTGCTTTGCCACGCCGGCCGTCACGTGGCACCTCCTTACAGTAGGTAAGAGTTTTGTAGCATGTATAAATGTTGCTTATTTTAGCCATTCTTACTAATAGTTTAATAGTATCAGATATAGGACATTGTCCCTTTGCCCTCTTTACTGGATTCATGCAGTCATGCTGTCCAGAGGGCGCAGATCTGTGTGTCATGGGTAAAATGCCTGGAAGCTGTATAAGAAATAAACAGGAAGCTCTGGTTCCTGTCCACACAGAACATTCATGCCTCTGCCCAGACCTCAGTGGCTTACATTCACAGTCTAACCCAAGTCACACTGAAGGGTATAAACAAGCATCACTTTAAGATCTTGGCAAACTCAGTTTGATGAAATGAGTGGCAGCCCTTTAAAGAGTCTGTTAACTGAAATTTAAAAACCACTGAGGACACTTCAGCACTCATGCTGCAGTCAGGCTCCATGTGTTTCTGGTTCCTACCCATTTAGTTTTAGTGCTAGAAGAACATGATAGCTTAAATTCAAGCTGTCATTACCAAGGATTTCAGGTATCAATATATCATGTCTAAAAAGGAAAGGCATAATAGTATCTGATATTAGGATCTATTAGGGTCTGAGCATCATTTTTGTCTCGATGTAATGCCATGCTGTAGCTCAAATGAAGCATAAGAACCAGAAAATGATAGACAGTAATCAAAGTTTTGTTCAGTCTTTGTGCAAAAGTCCATAAAAGGGTCCACAACTTGCATATTCTGTGGAGATGCACTCGTGAATTTGAGAAATCAGATGTTTTATTTATTCATTTATTTTAAAAGGAGCAGCAGGAGTGTGATGATATAATGAGCCCATCTGCCACTATGCATGTTTGTAAGATAGGATAGCACATTGTTTTTGCTGCTGTCAACATTTACAATATCAAAAGATTGACACCTTTGGTATCAGGCCAACTTCATTAGACATAATATTACGAAACTTAAAATGCAAGTGACAAACCAAGCAATATAAATCAGTAATATAAATGATAAAAAGGAAAATGTTCAAAAAGAGTGTTAATAATTTAAACACCAAGAATTTTAACTCCAGTAATAACTCTACGAAAATTAGTTTTGAGTTGTGATTTCAAAGCGTCGACGGATTTCAGCTCCAACACTTTGCGAAAGGCACTTGTGGAGTTTCGGGGTCCCCTATGGCAAAAGCTTGGCCAGCCCCAATTTTAATCAAGATTTCAGTCTAACTTGGAGGACCTAGGGGGCCTCTAAGTTAGAGCTGGTGTGAAATCAGGGCACAGCTACTTGGAAATGTAGTCTGGTGCCAGAATATGATAGGTTTTGCTTGTGATTAATAAAATTCAAAAATGAATCCTGAATTTCATTGGTGTCTATTACAGAGAGGCCAGCAATAGCGCGTACATGTGACATATGTTTATTCTTTGGCAGTGACCAGGGAGCATGAGTTTACACAATCTGGGGCAGTGCTGTGGTCTGTTTTCAAAGTATTTGCTAGAGGCAACAAGTGTTCACTTCTTTCAGGAATTTGCCATTACTGAAGGCTAATGTTGGCAAATCAAGATTCACACCTTTTTCTAAATGCTCCTTATGGTCTTCTGATGGGATTTTAGGGAATCCACTGTCGGTCAGCCACACCAGTCAGACTAAAGTCTGCAAAATTTAATAAACAGTACAGATAATTGACTTCTAAGAAACTTACGAGTTACTGATTAGTGTATTTTATTGTCATGAAATACACTACTACTAAATACTTCTATTTTCGACAGAATTTTATTGCTTGTCTAACTACCTTTCTGGATGTTATCTTCTAATGGCTCATAATAAAACCTGTATATGGTGTAGTCCAGTAGTCCAGTGATTTTACCACAAACACACACACACACCCTCCCCATAAAAATGAATGTGTCAAAGTTTAAGTTATGAGAAAAATTAGTACAGGCTGATGATTTGATTTTAGATATAGTTGTTAATGTTTACCTATCAGCAAACAAGGTTCTATATTTAAACACCTGCCACAGTCAAACCACTGATTCCAAGGCTGTAAAATACATTCACATAATTTAGGCCTCACATAATAACAAAGGCGAGCCTCCCATTGCAGTAATAAAACACATAATCTTTTTGTTTGTTTGTTTAAACTCAGACATGTTTCTTTCTATATACCAGATGGAGATGACTACATGACTGTGGCCCAGTCGTTGAAGAGGGAATTTGACAGCCCAGAGATTTCAGACCTGAAGTTCTTGGTTGATGGGAAATGCATTCATGTTCACAAAGCCCTGCTCAAAATCAGGTACAGAAAATCAATGCATGATTATCGCCAAAAAAAGATGATTAATCTTTTAAATATTTTGATCAAAAATATGTATTGTTTTAGGAAACAAAGCATTTATTGCACTTTTGCAGTTTAACAGCTTAGATTTGTCACTTTATTCAGTATGGAATTATTCAAAGTAGCAGTAGCTAAAAAGTCTTGTTTTCGCTCTCACTGCCTTACTCTTATTGTGGCCCTTATTTACAAAATTCAAATCCTAGCGACCCCTTCATTACTTTGGGATGCATTTACATCCCTAATGCACATTTTGCACAGAAGCTTTTATCATCATTTGGTTTGAACCCAAAGAATCTCCAGATGACATATTTTTCCGTAGATGGTATATGAGGTTTTGTTCTTTCTTCCCCACTAGTGCTGCCTGCTTCTCCATCTTGACTTTCATTTTGGTCACAGGGGTGCATGTTGTGCATTCAGAGTTTGTGAGCAGTCATGCATAATGGAGGCACTTGTTATACCACATCAGGGCTTTCAGGGGAATTGGAAAAATAACAAATACACACAGCATTACCGTATTACAGAATTATTACTTATGGAAGTATAAAACCCAGGCACATAATTTATTTACATAATTAAGTGTGCAGGCCAAGAATATAATCTAATGACAGTGAACATGCTGAACTATGTTTCTCCAACTGTAATGGTGAATTTAACCTATATGCTGTATGCAGCCTATATTTAAACTCCATCTGTTAGACGCTGTTTCCTCGTTCTTCCTGTTAATGTCATAAGGAAGCAAAGTCAAACCTATTGTTTCCCCTTTTTCTTTTTATATCCACACTTGGACATACAATATCCGCATTCTAGTGTTTTGCCCCTCTGCGCTGTCAGGAGGAAGGAGTCAGGCTGTCTGTGGAGTCAGTGTCAGTGCACACACTGACACGAATAAGCAGCAGCACAAATGCCTGCTTTGGCATGATCAGATGCAAATGATACTTTTCAGATGTGCAGAGAGAATGAATAATCAATTGTTTGTCAGATGTGCCTGGAGAGGAGATGATACAGAGGCAGCGCTCTGAGGCAGGGGAGACGGGTGCTGTCAGCTTCAGCAGTGAAGGGAATTTGCTATAGGTATAATATGATAAAATGGGTTTTGATAAATACTGTGGGCTGTAAGTGTTGTCAGAATATCATTTCCTCAATAAGTAAATTGTGGCTGAAGATGAATGGATGCTAGGTTAGGTTAGGTTATTTTTTAATGATTTCCCCCCATTCACTTCACTACAGTATACATGCTACAGTACAATGCAATTGTAACAATCATAGGAACTAAAAATCTAAACCGTAGGCACAACATAGTCGACTATAACAAATGTTGTGGAAAAAATAATGTGTGTTGTATATGTCTGATTATGCCTACATATACCTATACCTATACACATTTCCTCAGAAAATATATTGTGATCTGAAGATGAGTGGATCCTAGGTTAGATTACTTAATAATCATGCGAAATAAAAATAAGATTGTTCATTGAGTTTATTGTTTCACAGCTGTTTTCACATTCAGGTTTGTTATCTTAAATAGGTTAATTTAGATTTAATGAATATTTGGCATTTTTTTTAAGACTATTTAGAGAGAACTATCAAATTGATTTTAATAACGGGATATATAGTGAGTAAAACAACTACAACAACTAAACATGTTAAAGTAATAAAACAAAACAATAAATTTACCATCTGTGACAGATTTGAAGTTATTCACATCACCAGGGCGAATTTACAGAAATATATCCAGATGTGCAAATATGCATTTAAAGGATGTAGTGGGAATAGTTGGAATAGTTGGCCTTTTTCACCCCCCTCCAGGTGTGAGCATTTCCGTACGCTGCTGAATGAAACGGATGAGGAGTCCATAGAAATCCACCAGTTCTCATATCTGGTTTACCGAGCCTTTCTGGAATACCTGTACACAGACACCATCAACCTGCCACCAGAGGATGCTATTGGTAAGGCCAGCCGCAGAGACCACAGTCCTTGACACGGCAAACACTAGAAAACATTCAGATTAAGTCTATGGAAAAATACTGAATGCATTCGCCTGTGTGTTGTTGGGTCCTGGGGAGCGCAGGGTTGCTAGACTTGGCCACCTACTACAGAGAGACGAGGCTGAAGAGGCTGTGCCAGGAAACAATCAAGAGAGGCATCTCCGAGGAGAACGCCATTACTCTGCTCTCTGCTGCTGTCAAGTATGAGGCGCGGGTAAGCTTATAGCCCCTGACACACTGTCAAACACCATTGTGATAAGGGCCTTCCTCAGTAGCTCTTGTTCCTGCAAGTCAGCACACTCTCTGTTGTACTCCTCAGCACTGACCAGCCAGCCCTCTTCATTTTTAGGACCTGGAGGAGTTCTGCTTCAAGTTTTGCGTCAACCACCTAACCGCTGTCACGCAGACCCAGGCCTTTGCGGACATGGACCACGACCTGCTCAAGAACTTCATTAGCAAAGCCAGCCGCTACGGGGCCTTCAAAAATTGACTGCAGGGTGCCGGTGGCGACGGGTTCCCACACTGAGGGGATGGGATGGCCTGCAGAGGTCCCAGGAGTCAACCCCAGGCCAGAGTAAACACCAAGCCTTGTTGCTGGGGATGTAAACACAAGGAGACACAGTATGAGTAAAGGTTTCACCTTCCACTGATGTTCAAGTGTTACTTTGCCCCAAATCTAGCCCAAACAGAGTGGCTTCCCAGGGCATAAATATTGGGTTACACTACCAGGCACAAGAGCAGAACACAGAGAGACCAACTAGAAAGGAAAAAAAAACAATGCCACAATCATTGTCTTTCTGCATTAACAGTCTATATAACTGACAAAGTGTTTGGCTCATTCAGTGTCTGATTGATTTGTTTTCCAAAGGGTTTTGATCAATCTAATGTAATCACAAGACTGTTGGGGTGCCGGGGCTTATCTCACGGTAACAGGACAAGCTACGGGAGACAGGATGCCTGAAAATGCTGCACAATCATTGTAATCAATTGCGACCTGAGGGTGTGGGGTTGAGGAATAGGTGATCTGTATCGCACTGCCCTGTGTGCATGGTGTAAAATATGATGGATGTGTGTTGTAACCCAGCGCCACGTGTCTGACCAGGAGCAGGAGAGAATGATTAGCGATAAACAAGCTAGCCATGAGTTGACCCTTTACATTATGCTGCTTTTCATTGACGCCTTTATTATTGAACTCTCTGGACTCAAAAGTAGTATTTAATAAGCAAAGAATACAAGCCGTTTAGTTGCTTTAGAAACATGCAACATAATGTGCTTATGTTTGTTTTTTATTGAACAGTTTTCATCTGACCAATCGTCCTTTTTTGCCATGTGTAAGTCAAATTAGTGTTTTTCCACTTTGTCTAATAGCGTAATTTTTTTGCCTTTGCCATCCCATCTTGTGGTTACTGAGTGAAAATTTTTTTTTTGTATTGACTAACATTTGCACTGTTACACTGTAGGCTGTTTTTAGGCCACAGTCTAGGCTGATAGGAAGAGGTGCAGCCAGTCTTCAATCATACTTAAAGAGAGATAAGGACGTCCTGCTGCATGTTTACCCATGTTCTGATTAACCCTGTATGTGCAGCTGGAAACACTATCTGTCTTGCTCTTAATGGAAAGATTATACAAGCGCATTGGTCTCATATATATCCTGTTTGTGATGTTACACTGTAGAACAAATGCAACTGATTTTGCAGTTGTGTTTCTTTGCAAATTCACTGTTTACAGATATTTTTTTTCTCTGCAATAGCTATATACCTCTTTTTCTTTTTATAAGCGTACAGCTATATTGCTCCCCTGTTAGCACCCTGTGGTAATGAGATGAGAACAACTGCTTACTTACCCTGTGTAATTGCCAACTGAATTTGTTCAGTATTGCCCAATTCTCATAAGGGACCATCAGGTCTAATGCTGTTAAGACATGATTTTACATTAAATACCTTTATCCCACTTAATAGAATGTAACAAAATGCTTTTACTTTAACAAGCCAATTTTTTGTGAATGTTTTGCTAATTATTAAAAGTTGCCTCTGTTCTCAGTTTGTGTGGAATTTGCCTCCATGTACTGACATGACTATTGATGATATTTGACGATCTAAAGATGCATCAAAGTAATAACTACATATTGTAGTTTCTTCTTTGATGCGTGTATTATTCATGGTACTGGTTTAACTCAAAAGATACTGCTCTGACAGTTAAGTCCTATGTAAATTATTGAAGGCTGTACATGTTCCTGTGTTATCTCCACACACCACAGCCAACTGGCTACACAGCAGCAGGTCTGGGGCAACAATGAATTTTGCCACTAGCAACCCTAAACCATGGGGGGGCAGTGTGTTGAACATTTTATGATACACAGCGTATGAAGTGCTGTACCATAAGCCTGCAGTATTCCCAGAATATGGTGAAGTTTCACTCTGTTTTATCTTCATAGTGTGCAGCTGTAACCAGGTGTTTCTTGAGAAATGCTCATGATTCTCAGTAATCCACCGGTTACCTGCTCAAACAAGTCTTGCTCTGATTCATAGGACATTCCCCCATGAAAGCACAATTAAGAAATATTTGATAAGAATCTCAAGCAGTTTCCTCTTGTGTAAAGCTGGAGCAAACCAAACCAAGCCAAAAAAAAATCACATTTAAATATCTTTCAAACTTAGCATGTAGTTTCATTCAGAATACTGCGACTAATGTTCCAAATTGCCCACTGTAGTGTATAAAGTATTACATAGATTTTGTTTCTCTGTATCCTGCTGGTCCAGGAAATCATTTCTTTTCATAGAGAGTCTCTGTTGATTATCTGTGATAGATTTGTAGTCAGTAACTGAGAAGATGAAATTTCCGGTAATTGACAGAAAAACAACTGTGTCATGTATCAAACAAAATCATTATGGGAAACTTCACCAAGTGGCTGCTTAACACTTTTTTTTTTAGTCTGAAAATGAGGAACTGTAGTTACAACTGCTGTTGAAAGGGCTGAGCCACAATGAGTTGCCAGTGTTAACTGGCACATGGCCTCTTTGCATGCATAGTAACAAAAAATGCTATCTAAAAAATAAAATTAAAAAAATCCCCAAAATAGCAGCCCCCCTTGAAATTTCTTGAGCTGGATTTACAGTATTGTTGCTAGTAGAGTTTGGGCTCAAAAACCACTTGTGTGTGGGTGAAGTTGGCGGTTTTTGAGATGAAAACTGGACTTGATCTTTTTTACCTTCTGCTGCTCTTGGTGTTTCACTCTGGCTTTGCTCTCTCCCAGCCTGTTTTCACTGTGGTTAGTTACTTGCCACACTGGTGCTTTGGAGCCACACAAACTACAGAAAACACCACATCCTGTTTCAGCATTATCACAACAAGTCCGAATATCAGTATGCTCAGTTTTTTTCCCTGCTTTTATCCTTCAGTATCTGTGAAACTTGTCAAATAACTGTCAAATGCTGGCTGATGCTCCTTCAGAAACTCAGCTCAGCTACCGAAAAGCAACTATTCTGGTCATGCTGTAGCACTTGTTTTTTCCCCCCTGTTAATGTAACTGTTATGTCACATCATGATGTGAAACAAGCAAATGAACAGGGGGATGGTTAGAGGAAACCATCTGCGTGTCTATTTCAAACCAGAAAAGCAAAACAAAACTGATCAGTCGATATCAAAACTGTGTGGAAGATGCTTATTTCACTTTCAGAATGACTCCATTTTAAGCGAGTTTGACAGAGGAACGGGGTTTTTGAATTCCAGTTGTGGTCCTGTGAAACTGGATGACCCTGTTCATGTTGCTTTCTTGTGTGAAACAGAGCTTAAGACTTTGCACAGTGGGCTGATCCACTTTGAACATACATACACAGCGTTTTCATATTTGTACAGGGTGAGGGGAAGAGTAAACAAAGACACTTTTAAAACTGTTCATAAATCAGTGGTCAAAACGTGGAAGTCTAAAACATTATTTTGTCGCTGAAGTGATTTTAATGAGCATTTCCCAGAAACAGATATTAATACCTATTTGTGGCGCGCTGTTGTTTTAGTCATAATGTGAATCATTGTTATTCACCAAATGCATTACAATTTGAGGAAATACGACCCAATGGCAGATGGTTATAGTACATCAGTGTCCGCACCGCCAGCCAAACACACACACACACACACACAAACACACCCTCAACTGACAAGACTGAACAGTTTATCAGCACCTGGTTTCTTTCATAAGTTAATCAGGCTACCCATTAACCTAACTGTGTTTGCACATCTGCCATTTCTGCATTTTTTTTTTTTTTTTTTAACAGTTGACGTGCT